>APFE031079385.1:30436-91131 GCA_000404065.3 Pinus taeda | reverse complement strand
AAACAAATTTATTGAATGTATCTTGAGATTCTTATGGCTATTAAATGATTACTCTAAGGAAATTTAAGAAATCAAGCAACCAAAGAAATATTCCCCACCATAAAGAAAAGACACTGCCACCCGACCCAGAACCGAATCGGATGACTGGGAAGGTTATTCCTCCCCAACACAAAAAAAATAATCATTTTATTAATTATATGGTCTTCCTACAAGCACACCCGCGAAGGCAACACCATTTCAAATCCCTTAAATTACAATACAATTAGCCATAAAATTACCTGCCTAAGATAGAAGATTGTAAACTTGTGGTCGTGGCTATGCGTGTTCCTGCAAATTCCATTGTTCCTTTCGACAATAATGTCAAGAAATCTACCCATACTGATCAACCTCACATTGTGATTTGAAAAATTCGTTAATCCGAATTCAATCTACAAATCTAAATACCTCTCCTTGTTGCATCAGACTCAGTACGATTGATAAGGTCGCCAAAATTGGTCACTGCAAATTAATCTCTGTGATCAACTCAACTTAAAATGTATCAGTCACCAAAAAATTCTCTTTCTCATGGTTCCAGTAATGGAAACAGAAACGAAAATAAATACGAAGGGATGAAACAATCGTCCTACAGAAGCGCAAGGCAAGATGTTTCTTTCGGAATACATCTCTGTAATATGCTAGTTGAGGGAATGAGCTTTATTAGATACATCAATAATATATTCAAAATCCACATTGAGCAAAATTTCACATGTTAATAATGTGTTGTGCTGCTTAACGCAGTAACAATAATTCTCTGGAAATAATGTTATTGAAAGTTAGATGGTTGTAAATATGGAAAACCACTCTGCACGTTAAATCTTTCTGTTTTTCTTTTCAAATAAGCAATATTTGTATCTAATTAAATAGTAGTCGGTAGCATATATCTAATGTCTTCTTCATCACATTCTCTCTAAATGAGACTATTTATTTTCATAATCAAGTAGTATTAGTGACTAAATAATTCACTTACTTCATGTATAATGTGCAAGTTACTTTTGGATATAAAGGAGAAAATCTGGTAAGTAAAGTATCTATATAATTAAATAGTGCACTGGAACCGTGGAAACATTTTTCCACAAAAAATGCAGCAAAATAACGGAGGTAGATATAAAGGGGTGTTCTGTGAGGTATATAGCGTTTGCTTATCGATTATTTCCCTTGAGAGTAACAAGGCAAACATGGTTAATTTTTAAAATTTCCTACTCAAGAATTTGCCTTCTATTATGTTCTAATTTCTTTGCTAAATGATACTTTTTACAGATTTAAGAACAGACGAAATCTTGCTGGCAATGCTGAAATCCAGTTTTTGTGGGCAAGGAAATGCAAATTTGCACACTAAATAAATATCTCTTTCTGCAAAAGTTTTCTACCAGTAAGAGGAATGCATAACCAAGATATCTATACAAAAGAAAGATTGCAGAAATAGTTATCTACTACTCCTTTTCATCTTTTTCCATTCAAACACAGCAGTATGGGCTAAAGATAATACCATTATACTACCAATCCGGAAGGCATAATTGATTCATTTTGGATCTTTTTCTGCATTAGCACCCTTTCATATTGATTGGTAATTTAATCAGAAAGTACAACTATTTTTTCATTTCGACGCTCGACTCTTTCAAGAAAATTTGTTAGCACGAACTTAATATGAATTATTTAGATTTTCAAACCAAGATAGCTAGTTATATAGTGCCCACATAACTGATTTAAACTTTTACGAGAGTGAGTAGGTATAGTTCATTTGTCATTATAGCTTTCATTCATTCTTCCTTACTGCAGAGTAGCCATTATTTTCATCAGAAATAAGCATCATATACTAGACAAAGGACATTGTGATAAGATTCATCGATTTATAAAGTTAGAAAATAACTTTCTATCCTCGCACATCTCATTTTTTATCAATTCACTAGCGCACATCAATATGATCAATGCTGCTGCTAATGAAATGAGTAATGGCTTGCTCAAAACTAAGTACTAAATTATTGTCACATAATGGCAGCTTTCCAACTGCTCAGCTACACTATAGATGTATCGTGGAAGACAATAGGTCTTGGGAGAATGTATAGTAATAGAAATATACTGGCACACTCGGGAGCAGGAACCTATATTGGGGAGGATTAGTATATATAAAGGGGCACAATTAACCTTTAAAGTTTATTGCTCATCCATTCATGAAGAGCTAGCACATGTAAGCGTATTGTGTCACGAGTGAAGCGCTGCAACGATGCAGATTGATGATAATTTAGAAGAAATATGTTGTCTCGGTATCAATGCCCAGGTTTTAAAAGGCAAGTAGTAACTTACAAAATTCATTTCGCTTAAGTTGACTGGACAAGACGATATAGTGGAAAAGAAGGAATGAAAAGGGAAGGATGTTATCAGACGAGTAAAAGGGATTACAGATGTGGAGCTGGTAAGGATTGGGTATTGGGGTTGTAGAACCATGCCATAAAACTCTTATGTGAATTCTGCTATAATTCATCATATATTAAAGTTAAGAGATAGTTTCATCTACAACACTAGTAAATGCATACCATAGATTTTAATGAGAAGGGTCATTAGCAAGAATGGAATATCAACTCTGTTACTAAATTTAGTATCATGGCTTTTGCTGCTTGAATCTGTATTTAAATATTTGTCAAAATAGAGAAATCATAATCAAAATCCAGTAAAAGATACACACATGCAACCAAGAGGTAAATAAAAAGTGTGGTCAATTGTATAGTGGAAATAAAGGAACTTTTAATGATTTGTTTTGTCCAAGAAAAAAGGTTTTGGATGTTGAACAACTCCATTCTCCAACTGTAAGGACAAAAATATATATATTGTCAAAACGTGAGCAATATTGAAAAATAGCACAATTTACAAAGGATATGAACTCGACACCAATTTATGAAGGGCACCTGTAAGGATTTCCAGCAAGAAATCATTACCAAAAAACCTCGCAAGATCACCAAGAGGAGAGACACCTTCACCGCCGTAAGCAAGGGAAAAAAAGACCAAATAAACATTGAAACGATTCGATTCTTTATATGATTACCTTAGTATGATTTTCCACCGTTAGCTCAGTTGCTAGAAATATGATCGTCGATCATTAGCCACATGACTTCACATGGTCCAACCCTAGATCGCTAAACCAGTCAAGCCAACAAAACAAGTCTAATTTGTCCAAACCACCTGCAATGTAAGGAGTGAAGAACTACAATGCAGCTTTTTTTTTTTTTTCTTGATGAATTTCTGGATAATCAGATCTTAATATTTAGAATGGAAAGACAACCTATATCTACGAATTGACTTGACGACTAAGGGTGGTATTTTAGGATTCCTTCAATCTTCACCATCAATATAGAAAACAACACTAAAATTGCTATCAATCAAAATCTCCACAGAAAATGAGGAAAATCACGATATTTTAAAAGGTGCGATCAGCATGTTATAGTACTCCATTTGTATTCTAAGTCAAAAGAAAAGTAATCACCAAAACCAATCAAAATATAACTATGCAGTAAGTATGCATTGAATAAAGAAATTTACGGCATAGTGAGGGTTTGTAAAAATTATGCGGCCTCCTAGAAGTAATCAACTTGTAACTTTAAAACAAGTCAAGTAAAAAAAAAAATCCAACAAAATAAATTTTTCGGATGCCCATAGGCCCTAAGGGTTAAACCTGCTCTGATACCATATGTAACAACCTAAAATAAATATCTAATTAACTTATTAACATTAAATTTAAATCAGAGTGGCACTTACCTAGCCAAATAACATATAATTAATTAACTAAATTCAACACAGTGAGACTGACACTACCTGTGCTTACTGGTAGAAGTAGGCACTACCGCAAACCAAGGTTTGGGGTACGGACTCTCACCAACCATTAGGTCATTGTGCAGGATTTCGCTACAATGGCCACCCGCCGAGCCCTCAATCAAACGTAACTACTTCCAGTGACTCCTATAGTCTTAGAACACCATTCCAAGGAACACGATAAATGAAAGATAGAATTTGAAAGAGAGAATGCCAAAGAATGGCCTCTCCATCTTCACTCACCATCATTAAATAGAACACAATTGGAAGCGGAACCCACATGCACACACTCCCATGCTGTCTACATGCAACTTATTTTTAACCTTTCTGTTAGTCTTATTTTCTGATGATTTTTACTTCTGTTTTATTTCTTCTTTTTGATCTAGAGCTTTTACTGATTTTTCTTCTTATTGTTTTCTTTGTCTCTTATTCTCGTATTTATTTTATTTAGGAGCTGTATATTATTTACATTTATTATTTTTTATTTATTCTTCTTGTTTTTTTAAAATATCATTTATATTCGATTATTTTATTATATTATTTAGAGCGATTTATTATTATTATATTATATTACTTATTATTTGTATTATTTATTTTATTTATTTATTTTTATTATTTTTATATTATTATTTATTATTAAAGGGAGGGATATTACATGGGACAGTGTCCCTGATCTCACCCATTAGCACTCTCGCCGTGACTTGGGCTGGAAGGGTTGAAACACCTTCGCCTTGAAGATCATGATGCCATGAGGCCAGGTCCCAATGTTGGGTCGTTCATGAGGATTTTTACCGGGGGGCATGCATCAAGGAGGATTCCTTGATCCCCGACACTATTAGTCTCACTATAGCAGGCAACATAAGAGACGATCATGGTCTATGACATTGCATCTATACTTTCCCCTCGTAATCACTGAATGCTTGAAGGGCAAGTCGTGTGGCACCCTTGGAACTTCAAGGGAATTTCTTGAAGGGCACGACCAACTTGGCACCCTTGGCATCACAAATAAACTATTAGGCATGGCACCCTTGGAACTTCAAGGGAAGTTCTTGAACGGCATGACCAAACTTGGCACCCTTGGAATCATTAAAAATAAATTAAATAAATATAATCAAGGAATAAAAACTAGGTAAATTTACATCAAGGGTAAATGATGTTAGAAACCGAGGTAATTAAATAAAAAATAAAACTTGGGTTGAGAGGATCATAGGAAGAAATAAAATAGATTACCCTAAAAACTCTACCCTTCCCATGTTGGAAAATACTAGGTAGATTATGTGGTTTAATTAGGTAAAAGGGGAAAGAGGGACATAATTGTAAGGATAAATATTAATCCTAAACTAATTAAACCTAATTAATAAAAGAGGAATGTGAATTAAAATAAGAATAATAAATTAAATTTAGAGAAATGTAGAGAACCTCCATGTGGCAACAACAAACATAAGAATATGCATCTAAGAGATAACCTAAGTTAAATTAGGGAGTAGATAGAGGATCAAATCTTGACTCATTAATTGACTTTAAGTAATGAACACAATTTAAGGAATAAAAAGGGGGGATAAAGAGGCAACTGGAAGAAGAAATAGGAATCTTGTTGAGGTGAGGAAAATATTAGTTTTAAATAAAAATTAAGTAAATAATATTGGGAGACCCTTGATGAGAGAGTGACACATGGGTGGGTGAATAATCAAGCTATTGAATTATAAAAAAATAATTAATTATGCATGACATGCCAAGTGTCACCTATGAGGACTCCTATAAAAGAAGGGGCAAGCCATGGGAAAAGGGACTTTTTGGGAACCCTATTGTTAGATGGATGATACGATATCAGAGCAGTGATTACGATCCTATAGTGAGTTTGGTGAGGTAGAGGGTTTTAGAGAGGGGACGCTTGAGCCAAGGAGTGCTCTCCTCTACCAGCTATTGCATTTCTCCATTGTATAACCCCATTGCAGCTCGGGGGTCCACGGGGAAGAAGAGTACCCAAGGAGTAGGCTGGGAGGTTAATCGGTGGGTCATCGCATTCGGATCAAGTACGTCGTCATTCATTCGTGGAGGTGACCGGCAACAAGGGAATACTAGCAACAGCAAAGCAAGCGGAGTCTCATCTTCTAGTGAATGGTACATATGTGTTGAAATACTATTTTGGTCTTAGTTAAATGTATGTAAATGTTATGATATGTTTCCTGAAATGAATTCCCAATGTGTTTCTCTTCTGGTTGTATTTTGCTGTGATTAAAACAAAAGACAAAAACAAAAAATGTATATAGTCTAGATGTGGTCCTTACAAAATACAACCATAAGAAAATAGCATTGGCAACACAAAATATTATTAAGCATTATATAAAACTTTCCTGAATTTCACTTTATTGAACATATAATCTAATTTACATGTTATTAAATAAAACCATAATGAAGTCATACAAAATAATATTATAACAACATAGGTACAGTTCACAAGGAGACGGAATTCAACTTGACTTGCCGCTATTTGCCCTCCTTTGTTGTCAGTCGCCTCCAAGTGTGAATGTCAATGTGCTTAATCCGAATGCAATGACCCACCGGTTGGCCTCCTAGCCTACTCCTTGGGTACTCTCCTTCTCCACGGACCCCCCAGCTACAATGGGGTTGTACAATGAAGGAATGTATTAGCTGGTAGAGGAGAGCACTGTTTGGCTCAAGAGTCCCCTCTCTAAATTCCTCTACCTCACCAAACTCACTATAGCTCATAGTCACTACTCTAACATAGTGTCATCCATCCAAAAATAGGGTAAAGAAAAGTCCCTTCTCCCATGGAAAATTTTTATTTTTCGTTTTTAGTGTTGTATTGAAAAGTTTACAACTCTGAAAGAACGAGAAAAGAAAGAATTTGAACTTGAACCGAGAAAGTTTGAAATTTTAATAAATTTAATTTAAATATGTTTATTTTAGTTATGAATTTTATATAAATAAGTTTTTAATATTTAGTTTAAGTTTGAATTTTGAAATCAGGAAAAAATTAGAAGGAAAAGTATGGTTTTCTTTGGTAAATTGTAATTGTAAAAATAATTTTAAATGAATGAAAAAAATGAACAATATTTGTATGGAAAGATTCTTCTGAATTTTTATCGTATAGAATTCGAACTTGGTAACTATGGTAAATTCCAAATTTTTTTGTTCTTGTGATTGCTTTACATTTTTGAAACTTGAGTATTTTGATTTTAGAGAAATACACACATATAGCTTTAGTGGATTCAAATGTCTTAGAACCTGTTTTTTATTACATTTACATATGATTGATGCTATATTTGAGTATCTTGTAACAAGATGCCTTCTTCTTGAAAATTTGACAATACAATTGATGTTATACTTGAGTATCTTGTAACAAGATGCCCTCTTCTTGAAAATTTGACAGTCCAAAGCTGTAATGGGCTTAACAATACGAAAATTTCTGTAGTGAATCTCAAGAATTTAGACTTTACAGACAATAACCATCCAAGCTCACTGACATTGAACTACCCACAGCTGATGTGTATCGAAGTACAGGGTTTTCACCGTATATCGAGGTTGGAACTTAATTATTGTGGGTCTTTACATTTGTCCACAACGCAGATTAAGCTGCTTGAAGGGATTTCGAATAGGAACCTGTTGAGAAATCTTACCCATTGTCGATTTAGCAAATACTTGTCTTCTCTCACAATTCTAAATAGGTTTCCCAATCTTGAAGAACTCTTCATAGAAAATATTTCCCCATCTGAAGACTTTTTCAGTATTTCCCATCTTGAAGGACTTTCGTTTGAAAGGCTCTTGCAAGAACGTTTCAGCTTTTTTTCTCCTGAAAAACTCTCCATGCAGGTTAATAGTTTTTCCAATCTTGAAGAACCCTCCATGGAAAACAAGCATCCGAAGAAACAAGGGACAAACTTGGTGGGATCAAGCTCAACTCTTTCACTAAAAATAAATAAATAATAATAATAATGAAGAAAGTGAATTTCAGGGTTTCAAGATTTAATGGAGAGGAAATTGCTCTACTCAGTTCTCTTCTCAAAAGTGCTCCACTGCTGCATAAAATGATAGTTATTCTACCGAGATGTTCTCAACATATCTATGTGCAAAGATTCGTGAAGCATTTTGTGGATTTGAAAAGACTATATAAAAAAGTAGGTATAATTATAATAGAAAAACATGACAAGGACTACGGGGATGCATGCCTTAAGATGCCAGATAGAAAACATAATAGCTTGAGAGAAATATATCCCAATAGTTTTGAGGAATGAATGCGTATTTTGGGTTACCTTCAATCTTTGGATGTTTCAGTCGTACACTGTGATGATTATTTCTTCTGTTATTTTATGTTTCTTTATAGTCAATGAAGTGAAACATTTTGTATGTATGCAAAGAGAACTCTAGTTTTAAGATATTTTGTATCATGTTTTATGAATTGGTGACTTATCACATACAATAAAGGAGAATATATATAAAAAAAAATCTTATATAATGAACACAATACGGATAAATACCACTACTCACTCAAAAAAAAAACCCGCTATTGGCGGCATGTGAAGATTCCTCTTGAATCATTTTTAATAAAAATGCCAAATCGTATGGTCAGCACTTTCTTGAAACAAAATGTGAATTTTTATAAACATTTGATGTACTTGTTACATGTGTAATGTGCTCGAAAATATATTATTTCTATGTTTGTTTTTATAAATAGTTTAGGAACTTTCCTAAACATAGTCGCCCCTTTCTCATGGAAATTTACTCATCACAGAGATGCACAGATGGAAATCCTTATACAAAATTTTAGGGTCTATGACGTACCTTTTAGGAATGGATTGGTTGGAATGACATGGGGCACTCCTAGACTGCAAAGATAAGATTCTACATTTCACAGATGATGACGGCCAAAGAAAATCATTAAGGGGAAGGAACCGAGGGGCATCCCTGAGGTTCATCTCCTCCATGCAACTAATGAAATATAGGTGAAAGGGATGTCGAATGTTCTTGATGTTAGCTCTAAACGATAAGGGTGATTCTGAAAACCTTAATAGAAATCCATCTCTTGTTGAATTTAAGGATGTATTTCCCGAAGAACTACTGGGCTACCCCAAAAAAGGGAAATTGATTTCACCATTGACCTTAAACCAGGCACTGAGCCTATTGCAAAGGCACCTTACCATATGTCGGCTCTAAAGCTAAATGAATTGCAGATCCAATTAAAGGAACTATTAGAATTGGGGTTCATACGACCTAGCATATCTCTGTGGGGAGCCCCTGTGATTTTCGTTAAGAAGAGGGATGAGTCTTGGCAACTATGCATTGACTACTGCTAGTTGAACAAAGTGACGATAAAAAAATCAATACCCTCTGCCAAGGATAGATGGCTTGTTTGATGAAATGAGGGGGGCAACTGTGATTTATAGGTCTGAGGTCGGGATATCATCAGTTGAGAATCAAGGAAGAAGATATCCCGAAGATAGCCTTTAAGACAAGATTTGGGCATTATGAGATTGTAGTTTTACCCTTGGGACTAACAAATGCGCCAGGTGCTTTCATGAGTTGTTGAACGGAATATTTCAGGATTACCTAGACAAGTTTATACAAGTCTTTATTGATGACATCTTGATCTACTCAAAGACCCCAGAAGAACATGACGAACACTTGAGGATAGTTCTACAGTGTCTTAGAGAAAACCAATTATACGGGAAGTTGTCAAAGTGCTCCTTTTACCAAACCAAGATTCATTATCATGGGCACATTATCTCTGGGCATGGTATCGCAGTAGACCCGGTAAAGATCAATGCCATCATTGGATGGCCAACACCAACCATTGTTCATGAAATACGAAGTTTCATGGGCATGGTAGGGTATTATCATAGATTTGTCAAAGGATTTTCGAAGATAGCAAACCATATTACCGAGCTCCAAAGAAAGAACAAGAAATTCAATTGGATTAAAAAAATGTGAAGAGGCATTCCAAAGGTTAAAG
Organism: Pinus taeda; assembly: GCA_000404065.3. NCBI lineage: Eukaryota > Viridiplantae > Streptophyta > Pinopsida > Pinales > Pinaceae > Pinus > Pinus taeda. The sequence goes on along the minus strand of APFE031079385.1, from coordinate 81,320 downwards.
ATGTTATTAATGACAACACCAATTTTGAAGGTGTTGGATATGGAACAAGAATTTTTGGTTTGCACTAATGCCTCCAAGGAAGGGTTGGGTTGTCTATTGATGCAAGAAGGAAGAGCAATAGCTTATGCATCGAGGAAACTTAGAACCCACGAAGAAAACTACGCAACCCATGATCTAGAAATGGCAGCGTTTGTTTATGAACTAAATATTTGGACACACTACCTTCTAGGAAGGAAGTTTGATCTTAGCACTGACCATTGTGGGCTACAACACATATTCACTCAAGACCACTTAAATGCAAGACAAAGATGATGATCGGAGGTAATTAGTGAATATGATTTTGATATCACTTACATAAAAGGAACGGTAAATAGGATGGTTGATTCCTTAAGTAAGAGGCCTCTGATATTTTCAGTGATTCCCTTAAAGACAAATTTGAGGGAGAAATTGCTTGATTTACAATTTAAAAACACCTGGTATCAGGAGGTTAGTAAAAGTTTGAGGGAGGATGAAATCAAGGTCCCAAAATATGAAGAATACTCCCTTGATAATGATGGGCTACTACAATTTCGGGGAAGGATATATGTACCACCGAATGAAGATATATGCCAGTTAATATTGAATGAAGCACATCATGCAATATACATGGCACACCCTGGTGTTAATAAGATGAGTGGCGACTTGAAACCACTCTTCTTTTGGAAAGGGATGAAGAAGGACATCGTGAACTTGGTAGCAAGATGCTTAGAGTGTGAACGAGTAAAAGTTGAACAAAGACATCCAACATGATTATTTCAACCCCATGAGATACCAAAGGCTAAATGGGAAGTTATATCAATGGAATTCATTGTGGAACTACCAATGACCACAAGAAGACATGATTCCATATTTTCAATGGTGGACACGTTGATCAAGAGTGCCCATTTCATACCAGTTAAGACAACATATAAGGCACTAGAAATAGCTAGAGTTTTTATTGATGAGATTATGAGATTGCATGGAGTGCCTAGGAAGATCATATCTAATAGGGGAGCAGTGTTTATAGGAAGGTTTTAGACCAGTTTCCAAGAAGCCTTGGGAACCCAGTTGAACTTCAGTACTGCTTATCACCCTGAGACATATGGGCAGATAGAGAGGACTAATCAAATCCTCGAAGACATGCTTTGGATGTATGTGATGGACGAACAAAAGAGATGGGAGGAGTTTTACCCCTCGTGGAATTTGATTACAATAATAGTTATCAGAGTTCCATCAAGATGGCGCCATTTGAGTTCTTATATGGAAGACCTTGCAGAACACCTCACAGTTGGGACCGACTAGAGGACCGAGTATTAATAGGACCAGAAGTGGTGCAAGATATGGAAGAACAAATAACTATGATTAGGAGAAGGCTAAAAGATGCACAAGATCGACAAAAGAGCTATGTTGAAGCTCATCGGGTAGACCGAAGTTATGAAGTGGGAGATAGGGTGTTCCTTAGAGTAAGGCCCAAAAAAAAAGGTCTATAAGATTTAAAAATTGTCTCCACGATTTGTGGGACATTTTGAAATCTTAGAAAGGAAAGGGGTGGTGGCATATAGGCTTGCCTTACCTCCATATCTATCAAATATACATGATGTGTTTCATATTTATGTTTTGCGTCATTATATTTTAGATCCTTCGCATGTTATTGACTTTGGTCATTTGCAGGTTTTGGACGACGAAACATTAATGGCCGAACCAGTTTGCATACTCGACCAGCGAACCTTGCAGCTTAGATGACGGTTAGTGGACTAGGTTAAGGTCCAATGAGACAACTATAGTCCTAGTTCAGCTACTTGGGAGGACACTGAGGAGATGCGTCACCGTTTTCTACCTATTCCAAGGACTTCGAGACGAAGTCTATTATTAAGAGGGGGTGTATGTAGTGCCCAGCTCTAGTGGACTCACAATGATATGGCATTAAAATTTATTTAGCCCTAAGGCCCACACATTAATCTTTGAGGACCTCAAGTTGAGGATCCAGACACATGACTCTATTATTAGTGGTTGTTAGATTAGTAGTTGTGATGTTTAGTTATGTTCTCCATTGATATTATGATGAAGATAGCATTAATGGTTATGTATGCTATCTATTGGTATTATGATGATTGTAGCATTAATGGTTATGCATGTTCTCTATTGATATTATGATGATTGTAGCATAAATGGTTATGTTTGGTCTCTATTGTATTTATGATGATGATAGCAGTAAAGGATATGTATGCTCTCTATTGATATCATGACAATGATAGCTTTGATGGATAGCTATGTTTTCTATTGATATTACGATGTTGATAGCTTTGATGGATATGTATTATGATGATGATAGCCATGATAGATGTGTCCCCTATGTTACCTACTTGCATTAGTTCTGGTTCACAATAAACAATGATGTGAATGACTAGGTAATGTTGGTGATGCTATTATGACAATGAATAACTCTCACAAACTTTGTTACTGATGATTATTGAGTATGGTAGGAAACCACCAGAGGCACTCGCATGTGAAGAGCTGATGACACCTAGTTTGATGAAAATTTATATTTTGTCTTTGAAATTCTAAGTCAATTTTGAAACCTGTTATATATATGTTTATCTATATTATGATGATACATTAGTGGTTGCAAGCACAGATTAGTTGCTTGAACAAATGACTCACATATGGGTGATGGGGTTGTACAATTAGATGGAACTACATGGGAGGGGTGGGACAGTGTTCCTGATCTCACCCACTAACACTCCCGCCATGACTTGGGTTGGAAAGGTTGAAACACCTTCGCCTTGAAGATGACGATGTCATGAGGGCAAGTCCCAAAGTTGGGTTGCTCATGAGGATTTTACTAGGGGTTGCGCATCAAGGCAGATTCCTTGATCCCCGACACCATTAGTCTCGTTATAGCAAGCAACATAAGATATGATAGTGGTCTCTGTCGTTGCACCTATACTTTCCCCTCATAGCCACTGAATGCTTAAAGGGCAAGTGGCGTGGCACCCTTAGAACTTCAAGGGAATTTCTTGAAGGGCACGACCAGATTTGGCACTCTTGGAATCATTAAAAATAAATAAATTAATAAATATAATCAAGATATGAAAACTAGGTAAATACACTGCAGTCAAAATGATGTTTGAAATCGAGGTAATTAAATCAAGAATAAAACTTGGGTTAAGAGGATCATAGGAAGAAATGAAATATTTTACCTTAAAAACTCTACTCTTCCCATGTTGGAAAATATTAGGTGGATACTATAATTTAATTAGGTAAAAAGGGGAAAGAGGGACATAAATGTGAGGATAAATGTTAATCCTAAAATAGCTCAACCTAATTAAGAGAAGATGATGGTTAATTAAAATAAGATTTATAAATTAAATTTTAGAGAAATTTAGAGAACCTCCATGTGGCAACAACCAACATAAGAATATCCATCTAAGAGATAATGTGAGTTAAATTAGGGAGTAGATATGGGATCAAATCTTGACTTATCAATTGATTTTAGTAATGGCCACAAATTAAGGAGTAAAAGGGGGATCAAGAGACAACTAGGAGAAGAAATAGGAATCTTGTTGAGGTGAGGAAAAATATTATTTTTAAATTAAAATCTAAGTAAAATTTATGGAGATCCTTAACGAGACAGTGACACATGGGTGGGTGAATTATCAAACTATTGGATTATCAAAAATAATTAATTATGCATGAAATGACAAGTGTCACCTATGAAGACTCCTATAAAAGAATGGGCAGGCCATGGGAGAAGGGACTTTCCTTTACCCTATTCTTGGATGGCTGACACTATGTTAGAGTAGTGACTACAAGCTATAGTGAGTTTGGTGAGGTAGAGGACTTTAGAGAGGGGACTCTTGAGCCAAAGAGTACTCTCCTCTACCAGCTATTACATTCCTTCATTGTACAACCCCATTGCAGCTGCGGGGTTCGCGGGGAAGGAGAGTACCCAAGGAGTAGGCTGGGAGGTCAACGGGTGGGTCATTGCATTTGGATTAGGCACATCAACATTCACACTTGGAAGCGACTGACAACAAAGGAGGGAAAATAGAGGCAAGTCAAGTTGAATCGCGTCTCCTAGTGAACGGTACCTATGTTGTTATAATATTATTTTGTATGACTTCATTATGGTTTTAGTTAATAACATGTAAATTAGATTATATGTTCAATAAAGTGAAATTCAGGAAAGTTTTATATAATGCTTAATAATTTTTTGTGTTCCCAATGCTATTTTCTTATGGTTGTATTTTTAGTATTTAAAAGAAAAGAAAATTATAGGGTTGATCCTTACAAAGGTCTTCCCCAAAAGTACCTAGGAATGTTTCATTCACCTCTTGCCACTTTAATTTGATGTCCTTGTCTAGATACAGCTTTGTATCTTCGTAGATCGGCATGCTAGAGGACACTTGTTCAATTGTTGTTCCAAGTGCAACACCATCAATGTCCTGGGATCCTGTTCTCTTGGAAGCCATTGAGACAGATTAATAGCTGAAAGATCTAGAAACAAGTAGCATGCATGGAAAGAAATATGTCAATGTAAACAAAGCAAATCCGGGGAAGGTCACAGCACATACCTGGGGAACTAATGAGCAAGATTGCGCAAATTTCACTATGAGGTTGAGTGACTGGCTACCATAACTGCCCAAAAGGCAGTCTAGACTGATTGGGAGGCTGAATTGGTTGTTGGGTCTGCAAAATGCGCAATCCAGTTGGGCAATTAGTTGTCAAGATTGCGCAATGCGCAATTCCAGCTAGGAAAGATTGTTGGCCCGAGGACAATTTTGTACAAATTTTTGGGCCAAGCAGCCACTAACCTCCAGAAATGTGCAATTCAGTCTAGGGGGCCAGTGTTGGGCTAGAATGTGCAAATCTAGAGAGGAAGGTGAGCGTTCCTTCTCCAGATTGTGCAATGCAACCTTGGTGAAGGCAGAGACCAGGCCAAGGTTGGCCTAACTCACCAAGGGGAAAATGAAAGTAAGTAAGTCGATGAAATGCATGGCAACACTAAGTGATAGAAGAAGTGATAAACAGTGCATGAAAAACATGAATGGAAGATTCAGCAAAGAGATCAACATGCATGTGGGTGAGGTTGTTTACCGGTTGGGCAAACGTCCGTGCAAAAAAGTTTCATGCATGCGACAGCAGTGAGATAGCAATGAAAATTGAAACAGACCTAGGACAAGCTAGAATATATGTAAACGACAACAAGCGTTCAAAGAAATCGAGCAAATAGCATTCACACAAGTGAATACACAAAAAGCAACAGAAATGTTGAAAAAGACAAGTTGAGGCCACTCACCCATGAATAGCTGAGCCAGATGTGTCAAAGAGTCCTAGATGTGTTGTGGCATGTCAGAGCTGCAAGATCAATGTGAATAAATGTACTCTGATGCATCGAATAAATAATTTTGGTCTCAAGATGCGCATGCCACAAATCTAGTAAAATGCGACACTTGGAGGAAAACTTCTAAAACAACTTTGCATGTAACCCCCAATTGCTAAAAATAGCTCCCTGAATCATGGGATACCTTTTGCATGGTGTGTATTGCTATTCCGAGAAGATCAAGTCACGCATGCATGCAAGTTAAGTTTCCTCAATCCCGAGTGGAACTGGTCAACTGAATTGTCCATGCATGTCAATGCTCAACTGGTTGGGAAGAATGTGCATTATTGAACATAAGTTGGGATGACTTCCCAAGGGGATTGCACAATTTCTGGGCCCAGCAGCTGACTGTTGCCTAGATTTGCGCAAATCCTAGGCTGAACTGCCTGTTGATGGGAAAAATTGCGCAAATCATGTTGGGAGGGTTGGCTAGCAGGATTTCTCAATCCTAGAGACTAGCAGACTGTCAGAGAGGATTGCACAATTCCTAGAGGGAAAGGCTAGTTGCCCTCTAAGAATGTGCAATTTTCAAGGGGAAGCTGCTCAGCCTGCAGCTGGACCAAGTTCAGGTAAGTAGCTTGTGAGAGAAATGGATCAACTGTGATCGATAAGCCGCCTTTGTGCAAGGAAAGCACTGAATCTTGAGTACTTGATGAAGCAAGACAAAGTGTTGTGCAAGGTTGGTAGGGAGGCTCCAAAATAGGCTAAGGAAATATTTTGGAGGGTGGTTGTAGCCACTACAACAGGTACTTATATCCATCTATAATAGACTTCCAAACTTCAACACCAAGAGACATCAAGTGTGTTCTCATTCTTATCTTCCAAAATTATACAATTTGTTCCATCAAAGAAAGGAATTTTTATTGATACTTCTCAACTAGGCATGGTCCCCTATAAGATCTTCTTCCAACTATTATATTATTCTTAAAGAAGTTTTATCTAATACCAACTATTGAAAATATTGGGGGTGTGAATTAGCATTTCATTACTTTCGAAAATTTTCACTAACTTAATCGCGAAACTGAATTCACATCACATAATCAATCATCCACAATGTATGAACACAAATATTAAAGTGAAAATTAAATTTGAAGAAGAAATACGTGAAAACAATCTTTAAGTTATTATAATATTTTGTGAGGACATTAATGTTGAAGGAAATGTACCTAGGTTCGGTCTTCATAAATGTAATTTTGATATTTGTATTTATTCAAGAAAAAGAAATATTTTTTTCATAATATATGTCAATGAGTTTCTTGCTTATTGAAATAGGTCTAGCACTATTTAAAGTGATATAGGTGAGTCAAATAGTCAAAAGAGTAAGTTGAAGACCTTAAGGGCATGTTATAACTTGTATGTATATGTATTATGGTCAAGAGAACACCTCCAAGCAAAGTCACAAGTATCCTCCTAGCAATGGCACCATCAAGAAGCTCATCCAAGCATACAACCCCACCAAAGAGCCATTTGAATTCTACTCTACAAGTCGGCCTAATCAACAGTCAAGTCGGCTTAAAAAGGAGGGACAGCCCTCTATTTATAAAGGTTGTCCACTCCTAATACAATTCACAACTTGTGCTCTGAAATCCACAAGCAAAGAGAAGATAAGAAGATAAAAGGAAGTCGAGATCAAAGGTCTATTAGGGCAGCGAAGAAAGAAGGAAGGACAACGAAGGTGAAGGACTATTTTCTAAGGCAGAAAATAGCCACACGTGCAAAAGAATGAGGAACAGACTGCGGTTAGATCAGCAATGAAATTGCAGTGGTATATTATTTATGGTTTGGGCTAGTAACTAGGCCTACAAAGGCCTCCTACTCTACCATGGAAGAAGGACTCTCAAGCAAAGTAAGGAAGTAGAAAATAGAAGTATGAAGGATTGTTTCTAGGGCTAGAAATAGTCACACGTGCAAGGTGTAGTAAGGGTATGACAATAGCTAACAGTCCTTTGTTTAGGTGAGAGAACAAGTCTCCAAGGACTCCCAATCCTACTGAAGGAGCCCATCTCTCTAAGGTGAAAGAAATCTAATTGGAAGATAGAGTTCTGAAAGACAAAGTGTCAAGAGACGTACTGAGGTATAAGGTGCAGAAAGGAGTGAAGACTTGACTTGTGCTTGGAGGATCTCTTTGTCAGGGGTCTAGGGTTTGGCATTAATTAATAGAAGCTTCAATAAGAGAAATTCACTAAAGGGCTTCCCTCTCAAAAATAGAGAGGTTTTGGCCCTCGTAGAGAGCCAACATCTTGTGTTCTTGTTTTTATGTTTTGGTAGTGGTTTGATGAAGTGCACACATATGCACTAATAATAAGAATAAGAAGAATAAGATAACAAGAAAAGTAAAAGGACTCCACAAATTATTATCAAGTAAAGAATAATCACAGTGCATTACTTTGCCCTAGATTCTTCAACATGGTATCAGAGTGTAAGGTGACACATCATGGAAAGGGATACTCAAGAACACATATCAAGGAGAAGAATCTACAAGATTGAAGCGTCAAGTCTAGAAGTCTCAAATCACTTCAAGGACAAGAAGGGTATACAATCCATCATTCATTAAGGAGGTCTACATAGCTAGAAGAAGAGTCTTATATAAAGGCACCTACAAATAAGAGTAGATTGAAGCAGGACCTACATCAAGCTACAAGTCTTCAAGCAAACATCATCACCAAGCAAGTCCACTTGGAGAAGGCAAGTTGAAGAACATCAGGTACCAGGGAAGACAAGCCAGCAAGCCTTCCAAGAAGAATCAAATCCACCTCATCACAAAATCTATCAAGTAAATGTCCCCTTTTGAGTATACATCAATGTCTTTTTGCAAGGAAAGCAATAAATAGGTAGGGGCCAATAACTTTCTTCCATGGAAGAAGAGGATTGATCTACTTCTCAAGGAGAATGAACTCCTAGAGCAGGTCAAAGGGAATATCGCTATTCATGCTAAGGAACAGACTCAAGCCTTAGCCAAGTACAATAAGGATGAGACAAGAGCTCAAAGGATTTTGATAGAATCAATCGAAGACTCTCTCATTCCTTATGTCTCCAAGCTTGAGACATCGAAAGAAATCTATGATAAGCTAATAGAGTTATTCTCGGTATCCACAATCGAAGAAGTAATATCACTGAGGAATGAATTATACAAGATGAAGATAACAAAGGAAGGAATAGCTCCCTACTTCATGAAAATCTCTGAAATGAGAGATCAACTTCAAGATCTTGGGGAAGTCATGTCTGACAGAGAGATGACAACTATAGTACTCAATGTTCTACCTAAGGAGTGGGGAAACTTCACATCTAGCATATATGCCAAGAAGGAAGCAACCACTCTCAGTGAAATGTGGTCTCTATGTAGAACATAGGAAACCAGACTTAAGGCAAAAGAATATGGGGGATCAAAGGAGAAAACATTTGCTACCATGGCCAAAAGAAAGGGTAAATTTGGAAAGTTTGGTCCACGAAGAAAAAACAACAAAGACATGTCCAAGATCCAATGTTTTGGATGCCAAGAATATCGACATTACAAAAGGGATTTTCCTAAGCTCAAGAAGGACAACAACATCAAAAGAAATAGGGAAGAAGCTCACATAACTCAAGAGATGAAAGAAGAAGGGAAGAAGCGAAAGAAGGAAGATCCTTCGGATCTCTACTATGACTAGGTCAAACTCTTTACTTCTAGACTTCTTTAAAAGTTTTGAGTAGATAGGAGCATGTAGGAATAAATTAAAATTGCATGGCTAAAAACATCCTCTATTATCTAGCAACATGATGTACATAGAGTTCTAGATACTCATGTAGATGTAGCATTTAGTAGAAATATCTTCTAGAATACAGGAGCATGGCAAATATAGCTCAAGATATTCATGTAGAATAAGCATACCTAGTATAGGACCTCATACATGATGAAAGAAGAATTGATCATGATAAGAATCTTAGAAGACCTACATCATTAAAAGAAATGAAACATTTGCAAGGTGAGGATCTTTAAGATCCTATGATGGAATCTTCAAAAGAAGGTTCATGGATAAAATCAGATATCTCATTGGGAATCCCATTCATAGGTTTCAAGAAAAGAATGATATGCATGCAAGCTAAGATGAAGCAAGAAGGGCCACAACAAAGGATGATCAAAGGAGAATCAAGATGACGTATGTATGCATCAAAGTTTAAGTAATGTTATCATTTGTATATTATTGAGTCATGGGTATAGTTCTATAACATGATCAAGCATGAAAGAATCTCTTTCACCAAGAACATGCTCGAAGACATCTACCAAGATGTAATGAAAGTCAACAAAAGAATATGCCCACATAAGGAGCATAAGATTGTTGACTAAGAAGCAAGAAGAAATATTGACAAGTCCAGAAAGCAAGCAATGAAGGAATGCTCTCACAAGAATCATTATATGCTTGACCTATCTATCTGAGAAAAAGAAAATGAAGAAAGAGATCAAGCATGTGAAGAACACCATGATCACCAAATATCATTATCTCACAAAATGCCTTGATATATATCTCCCTAAAGAAGGTAAGACAACTCTAATAAAGAAATAAAGGACCCTTGACACCTGTGAAGGCCTTGGAGATACAAAAGGTGTAGATAATTGATTCTACTCTACAAAGATGTCATGATAAATAAGCCATCCAACAAAAGAAAAAGCAATGTTGAAGCAATATCAGGATGAATTCATGATGGGCTACTAGGTCAAAGCATGTAACCTAGCAAGTACATCGAAGCATCCATGAGAATAATATTCTGAAGCATGGACAAGATGACAAAAGAGTAGCCAAGATGACAAGAAAAACCTGACAGTCACTTTCCATGAAACAATGACATGACAAACCAAGAAGGAAAGTGATCGATGGATGGTGCCCTACCTAGAAGAATTTCAAACAAAGACTTCATGACATCAAGAAAGGAAGGAGATGAAGCAGCTGAAGAACCCACGAAGAAGAGGTTGTTGATGAAGGAAAGAGTCCCTAGCTAAGAGGGAGCTCTGAAAGTTCCATGATTAAGAGGGAGTTTTGGATCACCCCTGATTACAAAGGAGTGACAATAGTGTTTTCCATTTCATGGGTCATGCACTAGACCAGGACTAACTCCGTAATTCTAAGATGAAGGCCATGAATGGAAATGTAAAACACAAGATAGACACGACATTATTGTCTTCACTTAGAAGAAAGAATGGGAGGATTAGGTAATCATCTAGCATTCGATACTCTTGGAGGATGTGTAGGGCATTTTAGAAAAGAGTAGGCAAAGGGACTAATATTATTTGAGGGATGGGAACCCAAGATAATAATAGTCCTAGAAGGTCATACTTGGAGAACACCCGGGTGCGTATGTACCTTGAGAGACAATGATGACGAGGTCTATAAATCATTGGTCTCACTAGCATTATAGCTCGTGGTCTCGTCAAGAGATGGAGTTGTTAGTCAAGGCCTTGCACTATGACAATGTTGATGAATATGATGCTATAACAGATGGATTGCAAATCCAGTTTCTCTTATGTGAATTCTTCAAGATTGATAATAGCCAAACACCTTGTAATGTTGTATGAATACCTCCTAGTTAAGAGGGAGCGTTGAAGGAAATGTAACTAGGTTCGGTCTTCATAAATGTACTTTTGATATTTTTATTTATTCAAGAAAAAACAATATTACTTTTATAATATGTGTCAATGAGTTTTTTACTCATTGAAATAGGTCTAGCACTATTTAAAGTGCTATAGGTGAGTCAAATAGTCAAAAGAGTAAGTTGAAGACCTTAAGGGCATGTTATACCTTGTATGTATATGTATTATGGTCAAGAGAACACATCCAAGAAAATTCACAGGTCTTCTCCTAGCGATGGCACCATCAAGAAGCTCATTCAAGAATACAACCCCACCAAAGAACCATCTGAAGTCTACTCAAGAAGTCAGCCTATAAGTAGTAACCACGTCGACGTAATGAATAGTCAATTCGGCCTAAAAAGGAGGGGCGGACCTCTATTTATATAGGTTTTCCACTCCTAATACAATGCACATCTTGTGCTCTAAAATACGCAAGAAAAGAAAAGACAAGAAGATAAAAGGAAGTCAAGATCAAAGGTCTTTTAGGGCATCGAAGAAAGAAGGAATGATAGAAAAGGTGCATGACTATTTTCTAGAGCAGAAAACAATCACACGTGCTAAGGAATGAGGGACAGTCTACGGCTAGATCAGAAGTGAAATTGCAGTGGTATATTCTTTATGGTTTGTGCTAGTATCTAGGCCTACAAAGGCCTCCTACACCAACGTGGATGAAGGACTCTCAAGCGAAGTAAGGAAGCAGAAAACTAAGGTAAGAAGGATTGTTTTTAGGGCTAGAAACAGTCACACATGCAAGGTGTAGGAAGGGTATGACAACATATAACAATCCTTTGTTTGGGTGAGAGTCAAGTATCCAAGGACTCCCAAGCCTAGCGAAGGATTCCATCTCTCTAAGGTGAAAGGACTCTAATTAGAAGACGAACTGTTGAAAGACAAAGTGCCGAAAGTAGTGTTGAGGTATAAGGTGTAGAAAGGAGTGAAGACTTGACTTGTGCTTGGAGGATCTCTTTGTCAGGGGTCTAGTATTTGGCACTGATCAATATAAGCTTCAATAAGAGAAATTCACTAAAGGGTTTTCCTCTCAAGAGTAGATAGGTTTTGGCCCTAGCAGAGAGCCAAAATCTTGTGTTCTTGATTTTATGTTTTGGTAGCAGTCTGATGAAGTACACACATACGCACTAATAATAAGAAGAAGGAGAATAAGCTAAGAAGAAAAGTAAAAAGACTCCAAAAATTGTTATCAAGTAAAGAAGAATCACACTACACTACTTTGCCCTATATTCTTCAATAGTTAATCCTCTGCAAGTACCAACTTTCAAAAATTGCAGGCTCTAACCTATCAAGAAGATGAGGACACCTAATCCTCAACAAACATCAACTTACAGCAATTGCAGGATTAAACCTAAACTTGCCCTTCAATACACTAGAACCTGAACTTCAAATCAGGCCTTAAATTGGCCTTGAAATAACATAACCCAGTCCTGAAACTCAATCTTCAAACATTAGAACTTTGTTGGAAGATTAATTTTTCATTGATGCCAAAGGATGATTTGATGAAGATAATAACCATAGATTCAAAGAGAACATTAAGCCTTTTCCAATGAGATATAGCATGTCTTCTCACTCCTCCCCAATAAGGAGAAATGAATATTTTAAGTGGCGAAACCAAATTTTATTCCCCTCTTCAGGTCAACGTACCTTGAGATCCAGTTGGCCCTCCTTGAGACATGATGATTCAGTAAGGCCTCAACTAGTATAAATAAGTAGCATGTCTCCTCATCCATTTTGGGAAGGAACTTGGAGGAAGAGAAGAAGAATTAATTTAGACCTAAGGTAGAGAGATAAGTTCCATAGCTCATGAACCTAGAGGTCAGTCAATGCAAGTTTTTGTGATCGTTATCTATGTTTTGAATCAAGGTTTATTGGTGGATTTTTGTTTTGTTTCTAGAGCCATATTTTGTTGTGTTTCGACCTCCTTTGTTTCCTTCTTGGAAAAGAATTTGGACCTCTCTTTTCTAGCCTGAACTTGACCCTCCTGTGGAATTTTTAGGCCTAGAACAGACCTTGTCTTCTGAAGCTTTCAGATCCTTGTACTTGACCTTTTGGAGCAAACCTCTTGGCCCTTCTAGAGAAGAATTCTTGGCCTTCATTTAGAGAAAAACCTTCGGCCTCTTGGAGAAGAACTTGTACATTTTTACTTGTAGATTCAATAGCTTATGTGATATGTTAAAACATAAGACAAGAATCTACTCTACCCATCAATAGAAACCAAAATTGATCGATGAAAACAATAAGCAAAAAAGGAAGAATATCAATTGCACATAACACAATATTTTTCTGGGGAAAGCAACTGCTCAAAACCCCAACTATATATATTGCATTAGCCAAAGGATTTGATCCAAGATCTTTTACTTATAGATGCATCAGAAGTACATATAACAGAGCTTATTAACCATGGAACTTAAAAGAACATAAAACAATGTGGAAATAACAAGATAAGCATGAAACCATGACACAAAGATTTGATTACGGAGTTCATCCAATTTGGACTACATCTCCAGGCCCTACTCAATAGTGGGGAGGCCTTCATTCATTAAGTGGCATAAAAAGAGATAAAAGTACAAGAAACATTCGTTTACAATCCTTATACCTCCAAGATGGAAGATGGACAAAGAACAGACAACCCAGCTTCAGAAACATAGAGTACCACTGAAATCCTATTGAAAAATCATGTAGTATCTGAACACCTAATTTGGAGAAATGAAGCTTGTGCACCCTCTCGAAACCTTCCTACTGCTCAACGCGAGGTTTTGGCCTGCTACCAGGCTGGGTTACTACTACACACAATATGTTATGAACTATCATGCTAGTCTCCTCCTTTTCCTATGCAGACCATCCCATATATATTTACTTGATCGGCCAACTCCTCAACCCCGGGTAGTTCGCAAAAGATGACAAGTTTAGCAGGCATGTGCTTCCAATAGAGATTCTCAGACCGCAGGTAACAAACCTGTCAAGCATAGAAAAATCTCCCTTGAAACTGTTTTCACATGAATCGGCATATACCCTAAACCCAATGGCTTTATTGACACTGATAACCATATCGAAAATCGTAATCAGTTGAAACCAAGGTGTTCCTCCATAATGGCCACTGCAAGATGCAATGTGTGATGTACAATCTGGCTGACCCGACGAGTTTCCAAAACCACACTCTATACCATCACATCCGGGAGTATCAGAAAATTGCTTCGGCAGAACTAGCGAGTCTTATTGTTTAAGAACATGCGATGTGCAATATCTGATTTAAATATTGCAATCGTAACCCTGAATGTCAAGGGCTAATTCTGTAAGCACTTCCCTTTGCGATTGCGATATGCGATTATCGCATCGCATCCTGACTCTATCGGGGGTGCATTCTGTAACCATGGACCTCTGCCTTTTTCGATCAGTGAAATGCAGGGCCAGTGGTGTCCTACCACTTGGCGCTTTCCCATTCACTGAAGAGTGCTACCATGTCATCTTCGCCTACCACCTGCCAGAGTCAAACCTAACTTTGACTTGCTCTAACTTCTTCATATGAGCTTGGATTCGAATGTCGTTTGCATCACTGGAATCAGGATGATGAGCATTTTGATCTGATGTTAATTTTATAAAGTTTCTATTGCTTTGAGGTTTGAGCCTTTTTACTATGCCACTAGTACTTTTAGAGATCCACCTAGATCAGGATCTGAGAAGAAAATACAATGCTTGATCAACCTGAACAATTCCTACACAAGTACAATCTATCTCCCTGCTTCACAAACTAGCTCGAGCCAACATTTATCCAATTATGTTTCCCGACAAGCCCCTACTTCCTTGCGTAATTCCTTAGAGAATTAGCCCATATTTAATTGGGAAATTCCCCACTCATAACTACGCAATCCATCCATAGGCCTTCTACTAATTTTATGCACCATCTATACAACTCAGAAAATTATACAACTAATAGTACACTATCCTTGAACTCTAATCTCAACTGGGTCTTCCTCTAAACTGACATGGATAAGTTATTTATGAGTGAATCTTCAATTAACTAATGGATAAGTGAAGTTACATTGAAGTTGATCCCAACTACTAAACCTCCTACTAGTTCCTCCAACTGTTTGAACCAGTTTAACTGATTATAACTCAGTTAGACTCAGTTAATTAATTACAACTCAAAAGAATTCAACTTGGAGCCCTAAAATTTAGGAATCACTCAACATGACTCTAGATAAACTTCCAACTCAAATTTACTAAGCCAACTAAGTCAGATTATCTTAGTTAACTATTACAAGTTGTTATGAGAATAGAATTTCGATTTAATTCCTAATTTAATTCAAGGAAAAAGTAAATTTGGATTTCTTGTTGCTATTTTTAACATTCCTTTTCAACAAGAAAGGGATCATCTTCTACCCCGATCCTATCTCTGTGAAACTCAAATTTTCATCTTGACAAGGCCTTTGTCAAAATATCTACATCCTTCTCCTCCGTGGGAATGTACTCCAGCAACATGATTCTCCTCTACACACAATCTCGAAGATGATGATATCAGATATCAATATGCTTGGACCAATCATGAAAAACTATATTCTCAGAGAGTTTGATACAAATCTAATTGTCAAAGTAAATCACTATCGGATCCATCGGCTGACCAAAAAAACCAACAAGAATCTTCCTCATCCAAATAGCCTCACAAGTTGCTTGACTAGCAGCCATGTACTCTACTTTTGTTGAACTAAGTGCAACTGATATTTGTTTCCTGTTGTACCAAGAAAAAGTTGTTGACCCAATACTGAAGATCCCACCTATAGAAATTTTGAATAATATAGCACTTATTCACAGAGATTATCCTGATTATACACTATTTGCGGAATGCATGCATAATACATAACCTCCTCTACCATTGATCATCAATTTGCGGAATTAAAAAAAAAAAATCACATGCGCACATTGAAACATCAATCACACATATCAACATAGTATGTAATGGGGAACGCATACAGCTGAAAACCCCCAACTATTTGTATATTATTGTGATAGAGAACATGTAACAATACATAGTACAATACTCGTCACAAGTACTCAGTACTATCTCCACATGCTACACACAAACTAGCTCAGATCTAAACAAGTCACGAGTTCAAATCTCCTCCATTGTTTGCCTGCCTCTACTGCGCAATCCAAGTTGAGAATAGATGAGTTCCAAGTTCGAAATCCCCTTGGCTTGTACTGCGCAATACTCATTGGCAATCTCAATCAATGATTGTGCAAATCTCATGCACAACTATAGTCACAACTGATAGTAGTCTCACCCTTTCACCCGCCTCTAACACTTGTCTCCACTGAACTGTCCATGCACTGAGTTAACTGATGTATTCTTTAGTTGATTTATGAGTTAATAATTAGTGAATTAATTAATAATTAATTCACACCACTCATCACTAGTGTATTTGTCAGTTAGACTAAATACAACTAGTTCAACTAAGTCAAACTGAACACAACTCCATCAACTCCTCAATCAACTCCACCAAACTCAATCACTTGAGTTCTAACTCAAGTCCATCATGCAATAGCTCAACTAACCCATAGGAAAAGCGTATTTCCTTCTGGCGATTGCATGTGCCACATTCGTAGCTCAAACTGAAGTGCTGCAAGAGGATAAAATAATGTTTATAGTCCAAATATTATTAAGAGCTAATAATATTTCGACTGTTCTATTTTTTGACTGGCAGTCTAAAAATAGACTCCGCCCATATGTCTAAAAATAGAGGTCCATCTATTTTTACCAACATGACCAATCATCCATAAATAGCATCCTGCAACTCATAGACCATGATCCATATGTCTTAAAATAGACTTTGCGCCAAAAATAACCTGTGGGCCCACAGTGAAGGCGACTTCTTTTCACTAAGCTCCATCATCTTGTTGCATTTTCAACATAATATATAGTAGTGGATGCCCTCTAAAGGTGAGGTTGTTCATCACCCACAGTGGTTGGGACAATCATAGGTTCCTTAATGATGGAGGGGGCTCATCTAGGGCCTATAGGAACCAGATTGATGGCCATAGATAAGGGGTAGAGCTCATGCCTTGGATTTTGACCACATGCTAAATTTGCATGTCCTAACCATATTTTGCATTGTATGGTACATTTCCTATTGAAAGTGGCCAAATTATGATTTTACTTTGTTTCTAGCTGCATCAACCTCCGGGGCATCGTTCCAAGCCCAACCTAAGGTGTGGGCAAGGGGAAGGGGAGGCCAAACCTATGTGGACCCAGTGGAAACACACATACCTAGATGGGAAGGAAGATGAATGGGGTCATAATGAGAAAAGGGGGCAAGGTATATGGAGTCAGGAAGTGGGACCATGCGACCAAAATCAAGATTTCCCATGTAGTTCCAACCCTAAAGCTAGTGGACAGTAAAGGAGATCCCACGGGACTATGATACAAGGCTAAAAACCAAATCAGGCATAGGAAACAAGAGCATAGACCTAGCCCACTCCAATGTTGCATGAAGCGGGGAAATTTTTGGAAGCGAGGACATGAAAGCGTCATGTCCCAAAAATTTAGGAAATAGAGCATATCAGAAGCATCTACTATATATATATTTTATATTTTTTGCATTTATATTGAAAAAACATCCAAAATATCAAATTAGTTGTAGAATACATGAAAACATGCATAATTTTACATAAATCAAGATATATATGGCATCCATGATTCCATTTTACATCAATTATTAATTATCCAAGCATCAACCATCTATATTCTAGCAATTACAAACATACATCAAATTTTTAATCATATCATAAAACATTTATAAGATAAAATCACCAAACAATCAAGTAAATTATCTTGCAAGTGAGCAACTGTCAACCTGAGTCATGTCAAAAATTCAAATAATAGTTTTTACAAAATACGCCACTTGGCCACCACCAAGACTCAAGTACGCACTGAACTAGGAAGAGTAAGCCAAAAAAGTTAAATTCACAACAGGATTCTACAATTCTAACCTATGATAAAAGTAATAAAATATGAATATATATACAAATCCATCCTCCTTCCACCATGAATATGACATGAGCCTCCATGTGGTAGAAATGAAGAAGATGGTGGCTCTGGAAGTTGTGGCAGTGACTGTGGGACTGATGAAGATGAAGCCCCTGTTGTTGGTGTTGAAGCATGGAACTTGGGAACCAAGGGACTGGATGGGGATGGTGTCTAAACTTGATCATCATCATCCTGGATAAGAGAATCCTCTAATTTCTCTAATCGAAACCTTCCATGCTCCAAAGTGGGCTCCTCTGTATTTTTGTCCCAAACCTTAAGGTCTTTATTTCATAGTAATGGGGCAACAATCACAAGTTGTAGTGAACATAAACCAAGCTCTTTGCTCAGTCTAAATTTAACAAGTTCCTTTTAACACTATGGATGAAAGAATAAGTGCTCACAAAAGAAGTGTTTACCACATGCGATAGCACCCACAATGCCAAAGTTTATAGAAGTGGAGTAGCACCTCCATGCATGTTCCACCACTCAAGAGATGAAAAATGCTATCAATCTCTAATTGCATGCATGCTCCCAAATGGACCAGCGCTAAGCGTATAGTTTCTCGAATGTTTTCATACCATGGAAACCTCCTCCTCATCAAGGACTAATTTATCCAATGCTTTCATGTAACTAGATAGAACCTCTGGATCTAAGTGTGGTTTTTTTCCTGCTCCCCACCCTTCCCCCCACCCCCCCAAGGTGCTAGTGTTGAAAGCCATGATGGATGATAGTATTTAGGTGTCAGGACGTATGCTAAGGCATGCAATGGAACGTTTAAAATATCCCATTGTTTTTCCACCTCTGCACGCATATAATTATACAAGGTGATATGTGTAAGATCAACAATATCTTTGATCTACCCCAACATGCTATACATTTTATTATACACCTTCCTAATTATTGGTCTATTTGAATCTGTAATCAATTGGTTTGGTGAATTGAAAAACATATTTAATCTCTCACCAAAAGTAACTATCAAGAATATTTTCCTTGGCTACATTAGTACCTTTTATATCAATGTTAATTTCCTCCCATGATTCATAGGTCACCATATTAGTTAGAGCTATCTCACCTTCACTAGCCGCCTAAAGGTGAGGTAATAACTTCCAAATCCTGTTTTTGCAAGTTTAAGCAACTGCAACTTGGAATTGTGAAAATTCCAACAACTAGAATCCTATTGCAGCAACTGGAATTTAGATTTATAATTGTTAATTAATTTAACAATTTATCTACCATGGAAAATATCAAATAAATCATTCTACAACCTTCAAAATTAAAATTGTGGAAATAATAGCGTTGGAGACTAAGAAAATTCTAGGACACACACATAAAATGACACTATTATTTTTGGACAAATGTTCCCAGAAAAAACCAACTTGGGAAAACCAGTGCAGCAATGAGGGTTTTTATGTAGTAGTAGTAGTGAAAATCTGAGTACAATCTATGTATGCCCAACTGGAAATCCATACAATAAGAAAATCTAGGCAAAATCATTTTAAGGGAATTACCCTTATTCCACAAGCAATCCTGAGACAACTAAAACTCGGCGTCCTAGACCCTCTTCGTCAGCCTTTGCATTACTCTACGTAGACCCTATGACGTCAAGCCTCCAACCTACCTTTGAAGAAGTTGTTCTTCCTGTCTTTGCTGAGGAAATCACCTCGCTGGCACTTTGGACTCTCTCTGTTAGTTTTTGTAGCACCAGATGTGTTCTAGCCTTGAAATTTTGTGGAGAGACTAGAATACATGAGATCCCCAAAAACCAGAAATCGTTTTTGGAAATTCTGCCTAGAAATGACTTAATTAGATTATTAACCATTTTTAAATATTTCCTAAGTCTAAACTTAGGGAATATGGTTAATTAATCAATATTAATTAAGTCAAGGCGAGAATCATCTAGAAACTCACTCCGATCGATCTAGATATTATCCTAGCCATTGATTAAGTTTTAATCTTGGTCGTTAGTGCTCCAACAGATGATTATATGAGGAGGTCGATGTGGTGATGGAGAGGACATTTGAGTAGTTCGATTTATGAGAAAATCGATTTCCAGAGTAGTAGTAGTCAGTTGCCAGAGAAAGAGCTAGATATCAAAGCAGTGTGAGAGGGGCAAAGATAGTGAGTTCGGAGGAAATATTTCCAGATTCAGAGAGGCAACAACAAGAGGGCCGAGTTATCCCAGAGAGGCAGTGCAGAGGCTCTGTATAGTAGCTTCAACAAGGTAGATCGATTTGCTGGTGAGAAAGAAACATTCTCAGTTCTAGAGGTCAGGCATTGGTTCCAGAAGGCCGAAGAGATAATTTCCTCAGTAGTTGAAGGAAGAACGACTTTGTTAGAGGTAATTTTGAGCCACACATGTGGCAGTTTCCAAAGTTTCTGTTATATTTTTTTTATTTCTTATGAAAAGGAAAGAAGGATTGTAGTGTCTAATTGAAAGTATAAGATGATGGTCAAGTTGATTCTTGTTGAATTTTACTTTGTTAGGCTATGTTGTATTCATTTTTTGTAAAAAGTAAAGATATTAAATGTTGTATAGGAAGAGAGTTTTCTAACTCATTTGAATGGGCATGTTTTCAATTGGGATGCCATGATCTCTGAAAATCTCAAGTCAAGTCCAATCCTTTTTTGAGATAATAATATGTATATTTAAGTATGGGGGATTACGCAGTGCATTATATTAGATTGATGCTATGTGATTCGTTCTCCACATTTCACTAGTTTCAATCCCACTTCTTCACCCCTATGAGCATCACCCGATGCAATGAGTGCTAAGTGAACTATTCAAAAATCATGAGAAATTAGTCAGTTACGACTACCTCTCATGGAAATGGTCATACGTTTGAATGACTTACTTAAACGCAGTTGAATCCCAAAAATGATATCTAATATAATGCACTGCGTAATCCCCCATACTTAAATTCAAAAAGAGTCAAGGGATCTCTAACTTGAATGGTTCATGAGGCCCAATACTTGCTAAGGTTTTGCAAATGGGGTAGCAAGCTAAGTGGGCTTGATTGTGGAAAAACTCCACAGTTAAGCGCGCTTGAGCCAGAGGAGTTCTGGGATGGGTGACCTCCTGGGAAGTCCTGGTTACCGGGTGCAAGCCCCGGAAGTGATGATTGATGCTATGTGATTCGTTCTCCACATTTCACTAGTTTCAATCCCACTTCTTCACCCCCGTGAGCATCACCTGATGCAATGAGTGCTAAGTGAACTATTCAAAAATCATGAGAAATTAGTCAGTTACGACTACCTCTCATGGAAATGGTCATACGTTTGAATGACTTACTTAACGCAGTTGAATCCCAAAAATGATATCTAATATGTATATTTACTCGCTATATAAATACAAGGAAAGAAAGTTATGGTCATGAAAATTATGTGGTTTATTAATTTTTATATATTAAACGGTAGTTTTAATTTATTATCATAAATTTATTATTCATTTCTAATATAAAATAATTTATTATAATAACTATAAAAATATTATTTAACCATATAATATTATATTTCCCCATTGTGAGTGTGAAGGGGCAAGGACATTTCACATTCCTTGGAATGGGTGTCCATAACGAAACAGGGTGGACGTTTGATGGCTAGAGTGTGTGAAGTGTTGAAATTTCTAAGTTTAACCCATTAGAAATTCTTATTGTATTATCTGGTTTATTTCTTCCTACCTGTTTAATTACTTAACAGGTTGTTTACCATGTAAATACTAAAAATAAACATAAGTGCAGTATCAACATCTACAGATCATCAACTGAAATAAAACAAGCACACAATTGACACCGTTATTTTTGGACCAATGTCCCCGAAAAAACCCAATGCGGCAAAATCGGTGCAGCTGTTCAGAGGGTTTTATTATTATGCATTTTTCAGAATAAAACTAGGGTTCCAGAAATGGCTCGCCCAATAGAGAATGCCCTCGGTAGTAGTACCTCTCCTCAGAGATAGATATTCTGGCCGATTAATCACCAGATGAACGATCCCGCAGCAACAATTATAGCTTCCACTGCTCTGCATCACTCTGATAGGGATTGCGTCACCCTACCTGGCTCACTAGCACTCAGTCTGTCCCACAAAAGTCCTCTCAGTGCTGCCTCTTGGCCCTGCGTCAAATATTCTAGCCTCTGTGCAACTACTGAAGCTTCTGCATCATCCCTCATACCCTTTGCATCACACACGCTGGCCTCTTCTGGCTCTGTGTTGCTCCCAGCTGCCTCTGTGTATCACCCAACTGCCTCTACTCTAACCTCTCCAAGCTCTACGATGTCTCTCTAGTACTAACTCTGCCTCTCTGCTATGTATTCACTGCTCCTCACTACTGATCACTGATTCAAATTTTCTTAGCAACCCCACTCTAGCAAAATGAATGATTGATCACTCTAGTGTGTTCTCCAACTGACCCTCAAGCCTCTTCTTATACTTTTCTCGTTGGTCCTTCAACGGCTAAGATTAAATATCTAATCAATGACTAAGATTAGATTTGGCTTGATCCATGACTTTTGGAACCTTCTAACCCATTTTTATATTAATACCCATTAATATTTTATTTTTCCTAAGTTAGACTTAGGAACTCCATTAAAAATATTAATTATTTTAATATCTCCCAAAACGGTTAGAATCCGCCCAAACCATTTCTGGTTCTTGGAGATCTCATGTGCTTTAGCCTCTCCACCAATTTTCATGGCTATATCACATCTGATGCTACCAAAATCAACACTTCCTCTTAGTGAGGACTGTGCTCTAGTAACACTCCACACTAAGTATCACACTGATTATCCAGCATCGGTTCCTGTGCTGATGCTAGGCCTCCCCATCCAACATCCTCTACACTGCTACATCCTGTATTGCTGCCCATGGCCCTACCATTTCCACTGTTGCATCTGTACGACAGCTCCCTCTACATCCGTGTTGCTACTGGTCCATCCTCCCAGCACTGCATCTGCACTACATCCCGTCTCATCAAGATGCATTGTGCTACTGCATTGCAACTCAGTTACTGAGAAGTAAGTAATTGATCCACCCAACTTCTGACATCCCAGTCAGACTAGAAACACTCTCGATGCTAAAGCTCCCTCTACCGCTAACAAGTGCTCCCTCTCTTGACCTCTGCGTTGCTGCAACAACTCCTTGCATCTCGCACCGTTGCACACTTCTCTGTGCCATCCTGCACTGGTGCAACACTACCGTATCTCTCACC
Source organism: Pinus taeda (assembly GCA_000404065.3). Classification (NCBI taxonomy): domain Eukaryota; kingdom Viridiplantae; phylum Streptophyta; class Pinopsida; order Pinales; family Pinaceae; genus Pinus; species Pinus taeda. The sequence goes on along the minus strand of APFE031079385.1, from coordinate 58,081 downwards.
TTGTTGCAGCCTTCTAGCCTCATGTTGCCTGGGGAATCCTGCACTATAGCACTCTCTGCCGCTCCATCCACATCCGTCTCTACCGACATCTGTCAATCCTGCTACTCCTCCTTGGGGCTCCTATAGCAAGGTATAATCCAAGAGGTTGGGTACCTCAAGGATCCTACCCCTTATCGCTTGTAGTCCTCCTGACTACAGCTCGATGTCTCCCCACTTCTTCTCAAGTGGTACATGAGCACTCATGGCACAATCGTCATCCTCCTCGACTTCTTTCTCTGCCTTCGCTGGCATTGCCTTAGACTTAGAAGCCTCTCCCTTGTTCTTCTTCCTCAGGCACTAGTTCGCATAGTGACCCAGTTCCCCACAATGGAAGCACTTGACCTTAGAGAGGTCCTTCTTCTTCCTCTTCTCCTGCTTTTCCGCAGATGCTAGAGCTACATCCTCTTCCTCTTCCTTCTTGATTCTAACCCCTTTGCTGCTATTCTCTGCCTTGGTCACCCGTCTGATCTCTTCTTGACAAAGAGACGCCCATAGTTCCTCCCAATCTGGAAGGCTCATCCTGCCCAGTATGATCTGGATAAATACCTCCCAATCCTCTGAGATTGCGTTCAATGTGGTCCTCACCATCAATTCCTCATCCAGCATTGCCCTTATGGAAGTTAGCTGTTCACAGATCTCCTTCAATCGACCAAGGAAGACATCTATCTGCTCTCCCTTTTGCATTTGGTATAATGACAACTATTTTTCAAGTAACATCTTCCTCTGTACGGAAGTATGCTGGTATAATTTCTTCATGGCCTCCCACATCTCATTTGCCATTTCCTTCTCGGTAATATGTGACACCACATGATCCTTGACCCCATCAAGGATGACGCACTTCGCCTAGGCCATTACCTCCTCGTACTTCTCATTTTTAGCTGGGTCAACTGGGATGGCCATCACTTTCAAGGCAGAGTCCTTAATGCCATATCTATCTAGAATGGACAAGATCCTGACCTTCCAGACCACAAAGTTGGATGCTCCATCCAACCTATCCTGATCTCTTAGTCCATTCACGACCATCTCGTTGCTCTTCTTTCGACTCCTCCGAGTCTCTTTACTTCCCTCCTGGAAGTCCTATGTTCGACTCCTACTGAGTCTCTCAACTTCCCGTCTGGAATTTCTCGGTTCGACTCCCTCTGAGTCTTGATTTCCCTTTTGGAAATCCTTCTGCCAATGTCAAGTTTCCCCACATCGACCATCTGTGCAACTTGTTGGGTGTGGAGCCTGATTATCTTCTATATTCAAAGGTATCGCCACATTGGACCCCAGTTCATAATGGGTCGACAATGTTGCCCGTAAAATATTCACTGTAGGGGGTGTCCAGGGGCGATCGGGGGCAGTGCCCCCGAAGCTAAAAAGAGATGTAAAATGTTGTAATTTAGTAGTCAATCTGGGTCGTTCATTAGGCAGAGATCTGACGGTAGGAGTTATGTTTAATTTATGGTTTTTTGCCCTAGAAGGCAAACCCTTGCTATATATGAGGGAATTGTATTGCGTCTATGTAGATCCGTATTCTGAGTGAGGAAGAGAGAATAGATTAAGAGCAAAGAGGGAATTATAGCGGATCTGCTGTAAGTTGTATCTCTTTAGTTTGCTGGATAATATAAAAGGAAGGATTAGCTGTTTCTCCATGGAAATAGCCCAAACTGGGTGAACCACGTATATCTGTGCCTCTCTTGTTTTATGCATTTTCTGTGTTTATATTTTTGCAATATTTTATGTGTTCCATTTCTTTGTAATATATAATTTTCTAACACAACTACACCATTGATCCGATTCCTTGGCTAGAAATCTGCCTCGGCAGCAACTCCCTCCTCCTTGGTCTTGCCCTGTTAGGTACTATTCTAACCACAGTACCCCACCAACTTTTGTTACGCAAATTACCCCCAACCTCCTATACCCAACAACTGAAGGTTTGAGCCACTTGGATCTGCGCAATCCCGGCACTAGCAAATGAGCTCCCCTAGCTAACTGCATCAGTCCTGGGCTCTACGTGAGCCTGATTCTACCTCCCTTAGCCTCTGCACTACCTTTCTCTGGCCCAGAATGATGACACAGTCTCTCTGCGTCACTCCTTCGTCTGTCGCCTTCTGCATGGATCAGCCCTGTCACTCGGGATAGCTGAAGATTCTTTTATTGCTCAACTAGATGATGCCTTAAGTTATCCTATTATCTACAACCATGCTCTGATACCATGTTGGAATTTATAAGTTTGACACGTTAGAAACCCTTCAAGCACTTTACTGATTTATTCCTACCTATTTGTTCGATTAATTAAAAAGTTATTTACCATGTAAATATTGGAAATAAATACAAGTACATGCTCAACACATTACAGATCATCAACTGAAGGAAATAGAAACAAGCACACAAGTGACATCGTTGTTTTTGGACTAATGTCCCCAGAAAAACCCAATGCGGGAAAACCGGTACAGCTATTCAGAAGGTTTTATTATTATGAAATTTTCATAATACAACTAGGGTGCCAAAAATGGATCACCCGATAGAGAATGCCATCGACAATAGTACCTCTCCTTGGAGATAGATATTCCAGCTGATTAATAACTAGATGAATGATCCCACAACAATAATTGCAGCTTCCACTGCTCTACATCACTCTGATAGGGATTGCATCACCCTACCCGGCTCACCAGTGCTCAGTCTGTCCCACGAAAGTCCTCCCATTGCTGCCTCTTGGCCCTGTGTCAGTTCTGCTAGCCTCTGCGTAACTATTGAAGCTTTTGCGTCATAAAAAGAGGCCTGAGGGTCAATTGGAGAACACACCAGAGTGATCAGTCATTAATTTTGCTAGAATGGGGTTGCTAAGCAAAGTTGAATTAGTGATCAATAGCGAGAGGCAGAGTTAGTACTAGAGAGACAGTGCAGAGCCTTGAGAGGTTGAAACAGAGGTAGTTGGGTGCTACGCAGAGGCAGCTGGGAGCAGTGCATAGCTAGGAGAGGCCAGCGTGTGTGACGTAGAGGGTTTGAGGGATGACGCATAAGCTTCAATAGTTGTGCAAAGGCTAGCAGAGCTGACACAGGGCCAAGAGGTAGTACTGGGAGGACTTTCATGGGACAAAATGATTGCTGGTGAGCCGGGTAGGGTGACGTAATCCCTATCAGAGTGACGAAGAGCAGTGGAAGCTGCAATTGTTGCTTTGGGATCATTCATCTGGTGATTAATTAGTGAAATATTTGTCTTCAAGGAGAGGTACTATTGTCGAGGGAATTCTCTGTTGGGTGAGCCATTTCCGGCACCCTAGTTGTATTCTGAAAACTACATAATAATAAAACCCTTTGAATAGTTGCACCGGTTTTCCTGCATTTGGGTTTTTCGGGGACATTGGTCCAAAAATAACGGTGTCACTTGTGTGCTTGTTTTCTTTCAGTTGATGATCTGTAGATATTGATGTTGTACTTGTGTTTATTTTCATTATTTACATGGTAAACAACTTGTTAAGTAATTAAACAAGTAGGAAGAAATAAACCAAATAGTACAGTAAGAATTCTAATGGGTTAAACTTAGAAATTACAACATGGTATTAGAGGATGGTTGCAGATAATAGGATAAATAAAGGCATCAGTTAGCAGAACAATAAAAGCAGATTCAGTTGTCTCGAGTGACATGGCTGATCCATGCAAAAGGCAACAGAGGAAGGAGTGACGCAGAGAGACTGCGTCATCATTCTGGGCCAGAGAAAGGCAGCGCAGAGGCTATAGTAGTCTAGTTTAACTCTCAATTTGGGTTGCAGGTTGTCGAATTGTCACTGTAGGACAACTTGTTTGGGTGCTCGACTACATGTGATTTTAAATTCACATTATGGTTGTGGATGGGATGGGAGATGGTCATAGAAACAACTACAGGGAGTTTTCTTGTTTCATTATCACATCAATCTTACATAAGAAACTCTCCAACAACTCATTTTGGTATGTGTTGCTTTGTTTAGTTTCTCCACACTTCACTTCCCATAAATTGTTGGTTTATTGGGTATATGGTTCACTCTATGTTTTCTTTAGGTGTTTTGGCTCCTGAACTATGGGACATGCAGACATGCCACTATTATGTGTCTTTTTCCTATACAATATTCTCCAAGAGGAACATGGCTAGGGTGTTAGGGTAACAAGGTATTTGTTTTTCTTTGCTCTAACCTAGGTCTTGCACGTGGGACTCTTCAAAGTAGCTTAGGTGTTTTTTCTGGTAACATTTGTTCCCTTCTGCTTAATTCTGGTCATTTATCTTCCAAATTTCTAGTCTTTAGCCCTTGGGAGATTAACCTTTGCAAGCTTGTCTAGGTTCGTCACCCACCTTGGTTTTTTCGCACTCCTCTTCATAATTTTATGGTGTCAGGGGAAGATTTATTTTCCTTTCGCAGTAATGGTACTTTTTCCCTATTCATTTTTTTTTCTTGCAAGTTGCATGAGCCCCTCACAAAGGTTTAGTCTCATAAATGGTCTAGTTGGTCTCTTGGGTGTTACTTCACTAGTTTTCTCCTTTCTTGGGCTAGGAAGGTTTCTCTAAAAATTGTGTTGCTTAGTTGACCCTTACTACTATTCTCCTAGGTGGCATCTCCATCGTCTATTAGGATGGTGCGTCGATGTGTCTCCTTAGGGAAACAGGGTGGTAGAAGAGGTAAGGTCTCCCCTCAACCTACAACCCAAGGGGAGGCTCATCACTTTATGGATAGGTACAATCCTTTTGTTCCTATAGATATACATTGTGATAAATCTGATACAGAGGGTGATGTTTACTACATTCATAGGTTTATCCCTTATCAACATGTGGAGATGGAAACTAGGAGTTGGGTTCCTGACACAGGAAACACTTGGTCCAAACAAACAAGGTACATATAGATTACCAATCTGTATTGTCACATGAAAATGATCATGGGTCAAGTTCTGATTGAATGTTCAAAAACACAATAAGAGATATTAGTCTAGGCAACGGATAACATGGAGAGAGTTCAAAATCTAGATAATAAAATTTCCATTCTTGCTAAGCGATCACCAATTATCACTTTCACCCCATCTCATAAGAACAACAACCCATCTTGACCAATTCAAGTGGATTCTTCCTTTGAATGAGATGCATTGCAAATTTATATGTAGTTTTTGGTTTTTCTGGTTTGATACATAGCACCAAATCTCCTGCTTTTGCTTGTAGTCAGTGTAGTCAACATATGATTATATCTAGAATTTCTAGTAAGAATTGGATTTAAGTATTACAGAGTGGTCCAGTGGTGATATTTTGAAGCACAAATTATAGTCATGAAATTTCTACCATTAGTGGGGTTTCCCTGGCAAATGATAACTCGACATGTATTTTATAGCATAGTCTAACGAATACAAGTTTTGGGCATTTTTCCATTAATTTTTTTCTCCTTGGCGTAAATTTGAAAGTGATTTTTTAGGATCATAAGTTTGAGTTGTGTAATTCACAGAATTGGAGTGCCTCAAAGATTTTTCAAAGCATTAAACCCATTAAGAATTTAAAAATATAATTTAAATAACAAGAAACCACAACCATATGCCAAATTCTAACCAAAAATAACAATTGAAACATCTATTTAATTAGTCTATTAAATAAATAAACAAACTAACTTTAAGTTTTTAAACATATTTATAAATAACATATAACTATTAAAAGTAACATATTACTAATATTTATTATTAATATTAATAAAACATACATATTTTATAAAATACACATGTAATCATATAAATGTAACATTATATTAATATTTACTATTAATTTATTAATATTAAATAAATATAACATTATATTAATTACTATTATTAATTTTTGTAAGTGGTCAGGACTCTTAATTTCGTGTTTACAATCCATTATTCCATCCGCCAAGGGGGAGGGTAAGCACAAGATCCGACCTAAGATTTTCAATTCCGGTGAGACTTCATTCCATGATTATCACCACGGACAGACTATATTTATTAATAATTTTAGTAATAAATATAAATATAAATTAATTTCAGTTTAGGTAATTAATTAAGTATATGAAATGCGAGTTAAAAAAATTAATACAAGTGAAAATTGATTGACATGTATATCCACTGTACACGGCAACAAAAATGAATAAACAAGGAGGAGTGGTTTTGATAAATGGAGGCAACTGAAGATGAAAGGTTTCAAGTGGTTCCACCGTACACATTAGAGAAATTAAATGAACTCAACATACCCAGCTTTGATCTGTGGGTAGTGATGGTCGTGTAGGTGCATCACCTCCTCGACCATCAACATAGGGCGCCAAATAAAATTCAAATTTGTCAAGATGGGTGCGCTCACTGAGGAACTGAGGAAATGTTAGATGCCAAAAACAATTATTGGTATTTTAAATATCTTATAGCATTGTAAATAAAGTTGGTCGTTTGTATATTACCTGAAGTGATAAAATGCAAAATATATATTTTTTACAAAATAAAAAGAAATAGAGTAGACGGTAATAAGATTAAATAATAGGTGAATTTGAATTCTGAAAATAGTGGTAATTGAGTAATGATATGTGAACTGAAAATAAAGAAAAATATAAGAAAAAGGTTAAAATAATATAAGACTAAAATTAAAAATTAAAAATAAAAATTTTAATTATAAAAATAAAATAATATATTAATTATTAAATTTAAATTGGAAAGTATATTGAAAAAATTTTCCAATACACTTTAATTAATTATAAATTACAAATCAAATAATAAATATCAAAATAATAAGAAAAAAAAAATTATTAATGTAAAATTTTGGAGTGTTGCCTAAAATATTTGACTAAGACACAAATTAATGGTCATTGGTAAGTTAAAGGAAAAGTAATTGTTATATATCTTATTGGAGGCAAGTATAGCAAATTTATATATTTAAAAGAGAGGATCTGAAGGTGGGGAAATGTAACCTAAGTAACATTTTCAATGGCTATATCATCTTTCTCTTGCAACATTTTGAGTAGAAGTCTCTTGATTTGAATTAGTTTTTCGCTTTTTTGGATGAATTTCTATGAGAGAGGAGATAAATCTCTTTTTAGATAATCATGGAGATTTATCATCGATTCTTTGAAACACTTTGAACATTAAGGCTTCAAACAATAAAGGAACAAATATACCACACCATGTCAATGATATTACTAAGAAGAATGCACCCACATCTTGTGTTCACAAGATCTTCAATATGAAAGTCAAAGATAAGGGAATCCTCTACTTGGTTACCCTCGTTAGTAGCCAAAGGATCAACATCCAAGATTACTACCTCAATGCAAGCATTATAAGAGTGAGAGAGAATGAATGTTCAAAGCTTATGCTTGTTATAATTCTTAAAGATAGTACAGATGCCTCTTTCAAAATGGTGATAATCTACCTCATTTGTGGAGGATTCCTCACTATCCAGCACAAAAGGAGCTTTATGCTTTTTGAGCCACCCAACATAGTTTTGAGAACCTATAATTTTACACATCCTAGTAGGATTTTGACTACCCTTATCATTGAGACTTTGGGGGCTCTGCTAATTTAAGTTCCCCCAACTCAAAATGGGGAAACGACTAGGTAATAGACATTATGTTGTGTGAGTGACATAGATATTGTGTTGTGTGAATAACTATCGATAAGATAAAGGTTTTAAGGAGTGACTTAAGAGGTAAATTTACTTTATGTTTTCTTTTCCTTTAAGAATGTAAAGCTCTTTGTTATTTTTGAATATCAACGATCTTTGTTTTAAAATGATTTAAAAATTTTAAAACAAAAAATAATTCTCAACATTATATACACACATGCAACAAAATTAAACTTATTTATTTAATAATGTATCATAATTCTAGGTTACTCTAAGACAAGGAGGTGGTTGGGTCGAGTGTTTTTCTGCCTTCCACCTGGCCAAAGGACCAGGGGCTATGGAAGCATGACCCAATAGTAAATATGGTTGTATTACTACAAAGCAACATGCAACTTGTCACTCACAACATTAATTCACTGAACATCCTGCACTCAAACCTTGATTGTAATTCATGCATATATTATCTCGGTTGCAACCCCACTTGTGTGGAGCACTAGGGGATATTAATTATGGCTACTCATCTAGACTGAGCTTAGTTTTGAAGCAGCTGATAGCCAATGCAACAAACCCGTCTGGCTAGCTATGCCCCATGGTAGCTCTAATTGTAGTTCTTTGTGACTCATTCCTTTGCACTCTATCCTGGAAATAATTAGCATCATTCATTGGGAAAATATAATTTTTAGTGTAGTTTCCTCTTCTATTATATGGCACTACAATGTAGATGGTAATCTCCAAAATTCTCGAAGATTTATGCTCTTTCTGCAATTGCATTCCTCTTGCATGTTAGGCGACAATCTAGTAGCTTTGGCGTTTAGGCTGCAATCCAAATAGAGTTTAAATGATCTAGATTTATGAAGGAACAAAATGAAATACAAATATAAACACAAACACAAAACTACAATGAAAACATAACTTCAATTCATTAATAACAAAATACTGAAAATTATTTACATGCATAATGGATATAAACTAGCTCGGGTGATGGTAGCTTATCTCCGAGAAGAGATGTGGTGGCTCCATGCTTTCTGAACTGCGTTAAAATGATTCTCAAATGCCTTTTTATTATTGAGAAATAATGGAAAACCCTAAACATTAAAAAAAATAAATAAATAAATAAATAAAAACATAACCCTAGGAAATGAAACGCCAAAAGTTTATGGACCCTGTTGGGGTTAGTTGGTACATAAACTTCCCATGGTCATAAATTTGGCATACGATATTTGTTTGACGTGTACAATACCTCATTATAAAGATCTATCCAAGGAAAACAAATTTTGCCTGTAGGATATCCACCCATTTTCCAAAAAACATTGTTTAAGGCCTCAAAATGACTCTGGAAGTTTAGGACTTGAAAAATTGCCAAAAATAGTAAATTGTTCTACAATTAATAAAATTGAGAGTAACAATGGTGGGGGTCCAAGTGGAATAGGCGAGTGGCCACCAATATCCACCTGCATTGGTACTCCCCTCTTAGGAAGCAATGGTCCCCATTGCGTTGAGTGCCTCCATGAGATGGGGAAACTTCTGCTGAACTTAGTCCCTACTGAGGCACTTGCCTCGATGCAGGAGCTGGCCACCTTTAACAATTCGATACAGATAAATCTTCTGCTGGCGAGTGTTCTTGATCTGATTAGTTGTGGCTTGTTCCATGTAGTTTGGGTTTAGCTTTGTTGGTGTTAGTTGTTCTACAATGTTTGATCTGTCCAACAATGGTGGAAAGTATGGTCAAAGGCAGTCCACATTGAACACTAGGTGCAAGCCAAGGAATGGGGGAATGCTGAGCTCAAAAACATTGTCTCCCACAACCTTAGTGATGGTGTAAGACCCTTACTAAAGTGGTGTGCTCTTTCTCTATTTTTTCTATGCATGTCCCCAACAAGGTGAGGGTATAAGGAGTTGGGAATTGAACTAGTTGAGCCCTTGCATGACCTTCCTCGCCGACATCGATGACCTCCCATGGCGGAAGAAAACAAAGATGAAGGAGCAAGAGATCTTATCAAACTTCTGCTCAAAGAAGCCCTCAAGTGGAAAATGAACGAGATGATGGACAACTTTGCCTAAATCCTTTGGCAGATGCGCATCGTCAACACATCTTCATCCAACAGTTTCTTTGGAGGTGCCGCCCCCTTCAAGGTACAAATGAACTTCAATATCCCTATATTAGAAGGTCAAATAGATGCAAATGTTGTAGATAAATGGTTGAATCTGCTAGAGGGTTATTTTTTAGTCCACACTTTCTCTGATAGGGAGAAGATTACTTTTGCACTACTTAAGGCCACCCCCCATGTCAGGGACTGGTGGGAAAATCACTGTGAGAAAAGGGTCTATGAACCCTCTCTGCTCACAACTGCAGCCTCTTGGAATTCTTTCCAAGACGCTACCAAGGAACAATGCTACCCCGTGGGGAGCTATGAGGACAAGTACATATAATGGACCACACTACAGTAGCAAAGGGACCAAGATGTGCATGAGTTTACGAATATTTTTCATACTCTATGCACAAAGATGTGTATCAAAGACTTTGAGTGACATCTAGTGCTCAAGTATTGGGGATGTCTGCACAAATGCATTCAAGAAGAAATATATTAATGATGTACCGAGGCATAATGCTTATTTAATGATATGAGAATATATTAAAGTAGGGTGTTGTCTAACTGTTAAATGCTTTCAAGGGATCTGATGATGAAAACAACAATAAGAAAATGAAGGTGGCAATAAATTATATTCGTTGAAAACTTCAAGCTACCATTGTTATAGACATTTTTGGGAACTTCAACCCCAATCATAAATGTCCATAAACTAAGGGCTCCTAAGTCCCTAAAAGTGTTGCTTCACTGCCTAAAGGAATGAGGTCAGCTGATTACATCATCTCCCAGAAGTTCTCCACTAAAAACTGCTCATAAATGGTCAAAACTGGACCATACTAAAACCCCAGTGCATAGGGTGTGATGCATATCACCTTCCCAGTGTATAAGGTGCAATGCATACTGAATGGCTCCTCTGTAGGGTGCGATGGTCAGGAATGGACAAATGGCAGGGACAAAATGCGAGGTGAAGATCATGGAATCTTCCAGAAGCTTCCCTCTGACACTTGCTCTCTGTTTTTTGACAGGGATGAGTAAGAGATCAATCATTTCCAAGTTGGCAGCAGGAACTTCAGAGAGAGGACACTAATAAGACCCAGAGATGACTCACTCCCTATCATCATCTACAATATGGATCTCCTCATCACAGAGATACAGTTTAGCGCGAATTTTGTATCTTATAAGTTTAGAAGTGTTGTTGGTTTTTCTGGTGTATAATTTCATAGTGTTGGGTGATCTAAGCATTTTACTAGAGGTGAAGAAGGCTTCTTGTTGGAGATGATGCTGGGTCATGAACCATATGGTTGTAATCCTCTTGCTTACTTTTGATCTAAATAAAGCTATTCAAGTTTTTCTCCATACTTCTTGTTGTTTCATTATATATGATTTGTAATGGTTCACACACATCTGCTGTGTTATTTTAATGAATTAGATCTTTGGTTCTCGGATAGTAGTATGTTGCTATGATTCCACAGGTGCTCTTTGAAGCTAGGCAGACAAAGCAGAAGTGGCAAGGCTCTATCAGGAAGGAGAGGAAATCAAGCGCAAGACTAAGGTTGGTCTCCTTTGTTCCACTCCTATCTATTTTCATAAAGGAAAGCGAAAGTATACTTTACTTGTTTGTTTCTAAGATAGCCACCAATCTTAGTGGGAATAGCAGCATCCGAGTGGACACTATTCCCAGTAACAAAATGGCGACTCCACTGGGGAGCGACTAGATTGTTTGTTAGCCTATCTTTGTTTCTTTTATAACCTTACAGATAGAGCCTAAAGCCAAGCCAGCTAGACTTCAAACTGCATTTGTTATACAAATGCAAAGTAGATCAATGTTGCTTCAGTCTATCTCCGGGTTCTGTTTATGAATTAAACAATCAATCTGCAAACAGTCTAATTGCCCTAAGTGGTGGCTCTAGTAACCTCCTTAGATCTACCCCTGTGTTTTACATATACTGAACATCAATTACTCGGCTTAAATCTCTGAAATGAATTGCAAATTCTGAGTAAAAACTTGTTTAAAGTCTCGCACTGGTACCATCACACCCTGCCTTCAAGGCAGTCTGTATGCATCGCACTTCGCGAGTGCAGTAGGTGCACTGCATACTGGTTTCACTGTGTAACAGGTGCGATGGTCAGGGAAGGTTAACTTTACCTTCAAACTTTGGTTTTTTCCTCACTATTTTCAGTCCTATTCTAGAGTTTTGTTGTCTGTGGTTAGTGTATTTCTGTGAAAACCCCCTTCTCTTACATTATTCTGCCTCCAAAGTGCAAAGAACCGTAAGTGTTTTTATGTATTGTGCGCCATTTTCAGTTCTCTTTTGCAAAAAAGTAGCATAGTCGAACTGTCGTTTCTTGATCTGAAAGTGTCGTAGCTGTCTTTTTCAGTTTTAGAAGACAATCCTATTGTTCTTGATAGTCGATTATACAGTTACTATCGCATATGATCTGAGTTAATAGTTTTTAAAGTGTCGAAAAGAAATTTTCATTTCGAAAAAGCAAAGTATCTCTCCTACCTTCACTTCATTTTGAAAAGAAGTTTGTTGAGTACTGTCGCTTTGAAAATAATTCAGATTTGCACATAGCTTTCTTATCATCATTCATACATTAAGAAGGCTAAAAACGAATACATGCATGTGCATTTGCATTTTGACTGCTTGGTTTGATTTAGGACAGTGCATTTAGCATGTGCTCTTTGCTCTTTGCAGAAAGATTCTTAACTTTCTTTCCTCAGTAGCTATGATTTTCATTGCCAAAAGAAGATTAAACATTTGTTTATCATCTTAGACTGCATTTTAGGAATTGTATACACGTCACGCGGTGAACCTGAAAGGCAAATTTTTAAGCAAGATCAACTTAAAATAAATTTAATGAATCTAACAATGCTTTGGAACCTAACGCACAACATCTAGAGGTCTAGGCTAGAGATGTATTCCGGCATCGTCAAACCTGGTAACTGTTGTTTTCAATGTTGGTTGGGTGATTCCTCCACTCTGAGACGGCAAGTGCCAGTTCAGACTTGTGCTCCCACGTACCGTCGAGTATATATTGGGAGACCACAATACGCTGCATCCTTTATCCTTAGGAAGCTGTGTCTGCTGCCCTATCAATCACAATGCACTGAACACAACATTCGGGAAGATTGACTGCCATACTGTAAAAAGTATTCTGCAGTTTTGCAATTGGTTTGGTAATTGCCTCTGCCTAGATCTCCAGAGAAGTCCATTTTGCTCCTTTTCAGACTCCTTAAAGGAAAAGGTCCTCTGAGCACTTGTCACTTCAGGCTCAATAAAAATCGAAGGCGACTAGAGTCATCTTTTGTTTTTTCTCGACTCTTTAAAATTGAAAAAACAAGTTGTGTCAAAGCGTCTAAAATTAATTTAATTCGAAAAACATTCTTCCCTTTCTATTTTGAGTTGATCAAGTAATCTGCAATCGTGGAAGAAAGTCAATCAAAACCCCGTCGTTCGCAGAGACTTACGAGTCAACCATCGTTGACTCTGGAAGCGAAACCATTCCGGACAAAGCGAACTCGTTTGACTGGATCAAAGTCCCCTAGGTTAGTTGGAGCAAGCACTCCAACATCCTCAGAGACTCTGGTTACTTCGAACATTTCTGGAATCCCTGCCTCTATAGAAGAAATTCCGCAACAACAAAAGGACATTACAACTAATCCTAGCACGATGGTCGACACTTCTATTCCTGAACCAGCCCCATCTATAGCTGATTCGAAAGGTGTTACTCCCAACCGTCTATTGCTGCAAAACTTATATCTTCTTCGGCACCAGAAATATTTTACGGACCTGACAGTCTGCCTCTTCCTCCTGGATTGATTACCATAGAAGAAATTGTGGAAGATCCTCTATCTAACACTCCAACGCGACTTCCATCGGAAGTTCCTAAAGAATCGCTAAGGAATCTTTTCGATAGGCTTAATATATCTGAAAAACCGTCCACATCAAGGACTGTGTTACCCGACACAGCAGCAGCAGAAGCTCCTTCTACTACTCCGACAATGTTCGCCGGCATCCCATCTGTACCAACTAGCTCTCAATCGCTAGATGGAGTCCATCCAGGGGCTATTTCGATAGAATGGATTGTTCCCGTTTGTTCGTCCGGAGTTATATCTAGAATCTCTTATGTTGAGTCTCAACAAATTCATCCTTCACAAGGTCAATTTGGGCAAACCGTTCCCCAAAGGCAAGTCATTCCTTTGAGTACTGGATTACCGTCATATGGAGGGCCTTATACTCTTTCATTGCCTTCCTCGGAAGGACAACCATACGTGAGTTCACAACGAAATTTGGGTTATGCTGGAATCACAACTAGCAGTTGGGTGCCAATCCTGCCTCAACAACCAAGAGTTGTATGCTCAATGCAACAAAGTTTACCTATGACAAATATATCCACTACGCCGGCTATTGTGGCAGTATCGCAAGTACAAGTGTTACCAGTTGTATGCCAACCTCAAGTTTCGCAGGTTGTAATGCAACAATCTCTTGTACCTACAACACAACCGCAATTTCCAACTAGTGGAATGGCGCAGGTTCAAATGGGGAACGTCAACCCCCATCTTGGTCAAACAGTCAGTACTGGACAACAACCCATGGCTTCACGACCATGGCTGGTGCAATACCAACAACCGCAATTCCAGCAGGCTTACCAAGGATATGAGCAACAAGTCTTTGCAAGTAATGGGCAGCCGTATCAACCATATCATAATGGTTATGCCCATCAAACTTACCAAAGTTACCAACATCAAATGCATTATGCTGGTATGCAAAGACCAACTGCTCAAACGATTCCATCTTAAGCCTGAATCAACAGTTGCCTTTTGTGGCAACTTTAGAGTTACCAGATCTAAGTCGACTAACGAACGATCCAATTGCCTACGCCCCTTGGTGGCCGGCGATTCCGCATAAACTTCCATCTGACATTCCTAAATTTAATGGAAATCTGGGCGAAGACCCGTCGAATCATGTGATGACCTTTCATCTGTGGTGTTCATTAAACACTCTTAATGATGATTCGATCAGGCTTCGCCTCTTTCAACGAACGCTAACTGGTCCGGCAGCAAAGTGGTATATTGAATTGCCTAGGGCTTCATTTGATAACTTCAGTACCCTAGCCACAACCTTTTTAACCCATTTTAGTTACCCATAAGGTACGAAACAGGAACTGAGCTGCTTACCAATTTCAAACAAATGACGGCCACTCACATATCCGATCATATTCATGAATGGCGACGTCGTCGTAGAATGGTAAAAACATATGTTCCTAATCAGCTATTGGCTGAATGGTTTATTAAGTCTTTGTTACTTGCTATTACAGAAGATGTGGCAAAGGGAGGAGTCGTCACTGAAGAGCAAGTTATTGCTCGTACACAATATCTAGACTTGATCTATACTCAGTCTGGCATGCTCTACGATAAAATCCCTGATGCTCCTAGACCAGAATTTTCCGTTCCTCCACCTCCTAAGTCAAACAAAGATTCTCATGCCGATGATGGTGTGATAGGTACGACAAGCACTAAAACCACAAAGGCTACATCGAAAAAGGCCCACACGGTTTCGAGTCAAAATGCAAATGAGGAACTTCTAGCCTCGGAAGTAAATGCCGTGTCGACAGACAAAGGCAAAGAACCCAAGCAACCAGGAGGCAAGAAGAAAAAACAAGGGAAGAAGAAAAACCAGGAGGAAACATCTCCTAAAAAATCTTCTGCAAACCCTTCTGGGGATAAGAAACCAAGAAATCCATGCAGTATATGTGACAAGGATCATTGGACCAGAGAATGTCCATATAAAGATGGACTTAGAAAATTCTTCAAAAGTTCAAAAACCTCGGCTGTACTGACTGATCCGTTTCCAAACCCAGGAACAAATCTGGTTGCTAGCGAAAATGCTTCCCCGTCCCAAGCGCTGATGTTGTCAGTTTCAAAGAAACTGAATGATGCTCTCATATCGACAAGGAGTAGAGATTACGGGAATCCACAGATGTTTAACAACAAGGATAATGATCAACCTAGTAGTTTAACAACAACTTCGACCAAAGTTGTGCCACCCATCATTCCTGAATTAACAATAAAACCGCCAAAGGGAGTAGTACACAAATCGATGTTTAATCCTCGTGCCCGAGTAGCACAACACTATAATATAGTGGAGGATTTAGCCCCATTGCCATCAGCGATGTCAACTCTTGAGGTACTACAAAATTGCCCCTCCCAAAAGTAGGCTTTATTATCAGCAATAGGTGGGGTTGACCCAACGGATTCCAACATTGTATCTTTTAATCACAAAGGATACGACCCTCAGTTACCAGCTCAACTAGCTTTCCTCATTCAAGTGAAAGCCCTCAACAAAACTGTTCATAGAACATTATGATGAGGGGGCATCCCATTATCTGTCGATGAGTTGCTGGAAACTCTAGGTCTCCATCCTTGTCACGATCATCGACGCATTGAAAGCATTTGATGGACAAAATACACCCGGTATGGATACAAGTAACTGCAAGCAGGAGGGAATTTGACGGGCAATTTGCCCGTCATAAGACTTTTTGCACGTATTGATGGCTGGAATTGGTCATTCCCCGTTTGAGTGACGTGCCTGGAAGAGTTAAAGACGGATTTTTGACGTTTGGAACTTTTTCCAAAACGTTTTTACGCACCAAACGTTCTTAAGCGGCAAGTTTTTTCATATAACAGGGTATTTTTTGGGCAAGTTTTTTTAATTGAAAATATGCTAAATTCTAATCAGCGTTGGTATAGTTACAACTTACGCCCCTTTATTTTTCATACAGCAGGGTATTTTTTGGGCAAGTTTTTTTAATTGAAAATATGCTAAATTTTAAATTCTAAAGCCGACATGAATTATGTGGGGCATGTATGATATACGTGCGCTTTACATGTAATAAAGGGAGGTCGGACATGAATAAGCAACCCCTTAACATGAGGAAAGAAACATATATATATGAGTGAAGGAAGAGCTCATTTCACTCATCGACTTTCGCTTGAAGAGCTCTTCGCATAAGAGGCAAGGGAAGTGCGAAGGACGAAGGGGATATGCGCAATCCTCATGCGCATAAAGACTAAAGGACTTCGCATATTTCAGATTGGTTTATGTGGAGTATTGGCTCGGTTAAGGAAGGTTTATACACGGGTATTATGTGGAGTATTGGCTCGGTTAAGGAAGGTTTATACACGGGTATGCAGAATTGTACGAGCGAGTGGAGGCTGCTCTTGGCAAGGTGCAGATCGGTGTATGTTTAAAGGCTGTTCTTGGCAAAGGTGCAGATCGGTGTATGTTTAAGAGTCGTTTTTGGCAAGGTGCAGATAGCCAAGCCGAGCCTAGCCTAGGCTGACGCGCGTTATGTACGGAACTAGAAAGGTTGTTTCATAAGCTGTATTACAAATTACAATGCCATCAAATTTCATCCCACCTTCGCGGCACCATCGCAGCCAGTCGTGTTCGAGTGCAAACTGGTTGAAGCTGTAAGCTGGAACCTTGGGCGGGCCTGGGATAATGAAATGCAGAAATTTGAGATATTCTTAACTGAAAGCTGAAATGCCTTTTTTGGTAACTACTCTTTAAAGTTTCGAGAACGACAAGGACGATTGATTGAGGAACTAAGGAAAAAGAAACCTCCCTCGGCAATCCGTAGCTGACTGTTGCCTTTATTAGTTGCAGGTAAATCGTTTTCATCTTTTCTTTGTGTAAATCGGTGAATGTGTGTAATAGCTTTATGATTGGTTGACATTTGAATTAGGTGTTTTATGAGGAGTACTTTTCTGAGTTTGGTTGGATTCAAAAAAAATTCTCTCGCTTGCTAAATATGTAGACTTACGCGTTCCCTGTTCGGTTCTTATGCTCTCTGTTCGTCTTGGCGCAAATTTTCATGTTTATTGTGAAAAATTGGTTAGTAGCTGTGTGATAATGAGATATTGATATTTGAATTTACAAGGACCTAAACTCTTTTGTGATTGAAGACCACTGAATTTTAACCCTAAATTAAAATGATGTAATTCACATGCTCAAATAATCAATATATAATGAAATGATATTTTAATATACACTGATAAAAATAATCTATAAAACCATCCGATAAGGGAAATTTAATCCGTGATTTGAAATAAAATATATTCGCCGATCTCCATCTCCATTTTAACTAGAAGCGGTTAAAACGACCGAATTGATGGATTTAAGAAAATTTGTGGAGCGGTTAAAATGAATGGATGGATGGAATAGCTTTGGCAAGAAAAACGCTTTCTGGTTTTTGCGTGATTAACATCAAGTTGCGTGACATTTACCTAACACATCTTTGACAATGGGATTTTCAAGATCATCTCAACTTATTTTCGAAAATGACTTGCCTGGTCCTAAAGCCTCAAACATTTTGGTTCTCTTCTTTTTACCCTTTTTAATCGAGTGCGGTCAAACTAACCTATTATTTAATTGAGACTTAGTAAAATTTTAAGGGTTTTTTTGGTATTATTAAGCGAGTTTGGTTTTAGTGGGAATTTTTAAAAGTTTTTCTAATAACTTTTTTCTGGTTTAATTCTCCAAAAATCCAGCAAGAATTTAAAAGCTTAATCACCTACTTGTTTTTAGTGAGAATTTTTTTAAAAATTTCTAAAAAAAATTTCTGGTTTAATTCTCGAAAAATCCGGCCAGAATTTAAAAGCTGAATCGCCCACCTACCCTATTTATAGGTTTACCTTTAAAGTGGTTCTGTGTACTTCGAAGCATTTAAGATTTGTAATCTAAAAGTAATCCCTTTTTCTTTTAGTTAGAAAACTTGTCCAGAATTATAATTTACTTAAAAAGTTTGTTTTATAAAAGTATCAAAAGCGTCTCTCTCATAGATACATTCTTATGCTTTTTTAAGGTGTCATATATTTATATTTTGTATCAAACATTATATTAGATAATGTCATAACTTATCTCTGAATTTGCATGGAACTTAATCTTATTAGGCATTTAAATATTCATGTGGCATAATGTAAATTGTTGGCTTTAAATGATAATTTAAATATATGAAATGGAAAACCATCAAGCGTTTTACCTTGGACTGATTATATACTTTAAATGAGAAAATTTCAAATGTTCAACACTTTTTATTGAAACCTCCACAATTGAGTTTTTTCAAATTTCGGTTTTACTTTGGACTGATTATATATTTAAATGAGCAAATTTCAAATGTTCAACACTTTTTATTGAAACCTCCACAATTGAGTTTTTTCAAATTTCGTTTTTTCTTAGATAATATATGAAAATTTCAACATAATTATTTATTGAATGGTAATTTTTAATCAAACTTATTAGTGAAGGGTTAATTTAATTATGAGAACCATCACCTTGAAGGGAAAAATTTTTAATATAACGTTTCTTGACGGGAAGCATAAGGACCCAAAACGTCAAAAAAAAATTGTATGACGGGTAAAGAGAAATCCAAATTCCTACCCTGCTTGCAAGTCAAACTGGGGGGCAAAACAGTAGAAATCGATGTTGAAGTCATTGACGGAAACCTCGATTACAACATCCTACTGGGAAGACCCTGGATATACGCCATGGCAGCCGTTGTGTCGACCTACTTTAGGAAAATTGCATTTCCTTCCCAAGGAGGAATTACAATCATCGACCAACAAACTTTTCCCCCCAACAGTTCGCAAGTTACAGGAAGCATTCTGATGATCCATGGAAGCCCTAGCATGCTTCACAATATCGGAGTAGGCCTATTAAAAGACCCCACATTAATGGGAACCTTTACCCTACCGCCTCCAAAAAAATTGGCGGAACTGGCTAATGTAGGAACCTGCAATATGATATCTTCCATTCAAAAGATGTTAGAAAACGATGTTAAAATGGATCATCCGCAAGTTTTACCTCTAACCCCACTGGAAATATTATAGCAATCAATGTTTTCAGCATGGGAGGCAAATCCGCATCAACGCTCATCAAGCGTTTGGATAGATAGGTCTAAAGAATATGGCACCCCTTCAGATCCTTGGTCGCAAGTACACTCTACAGACGAAGGAATCATTCAATCGATGATGATTGATGGGGCACCATGGGAAGATTACCACCATCGTTCCCACCTTCTGAACTGGAAAGAAGATAATTCCGACAACCTACACCATCCTTCAGTATTTGACTTTCTGACAAATACTGAAAATACGGTGGATTCCGAGAGAATCCTATCCAATATCGAAGAGACTACTGCCATAAATATCTCAACCAAAACAGATGTTGTAGAGAATATTCTTGTTGGCAAATCTTGTTCTTCTTCAGAACTGGAAATATATAACACTCTCTTTCGCGAGTTTAGAGATGTCTTTGCTTGGTCATATGATGAAATGCTAGGTATTGACTCGAGCATAGTTGAACACGAAATTAAGATGTATCCAGATGTCAAACCGGTACGACAACGACTACGGCAGGTGCACCCCAAGAAAGCCATTGCCATCAAGGCAGAAGTTGAAAAACTCCTCCATGCTGGTTTCATTTACCCTGTTCCTCTGACCGATTGGGTATCAAATATTGTTCCTGTGATGAAAAAACAAGGAACGATTAGAGTGTGCGTCGATTACAGGGATGTAAATCAAGCTTGTCTGAAAGACAACTACTCTACACCCTTTATTGACCAGATAATTGATGAATGCGCCGGATGCGAAATCTTTTCATTTATGGATGAATTTTCCGAGTATAATCAAATAAATATCCGCCCACAGGACCAGTCAAAGACTGCATTCATTTGTCCATGGGGCACATTCGCATATCGCAAGCTACCCTTTGGTTTGAAAAACGCAGGGGCGACTTTTCAGAGAGCAATGAACTATGCTTTCCATGACATCAAAAACATCGTTCAACCATATCTCGACGATCTTCCAGCTCATTCGCGAAAGCGGACCGATCATCCGCGCCATTTGAGAGTGATATTTCTACGTTGCCAACACTACAAGATACGACTCAATCCACACAATTGCGTGTTTTGTGTCAGTTTTGGTCATTTACTTGGCTTCGTGGTCTAAAAGGATGGGGTTCATCTCGACCCATGCAAGGTTCAGGCAATCATCGATTTGCCTCCACCTTCAAACTTGCTTCAGATTCAGAAACTCCAAGGGAAAGCAAATTTCCTCAGGAGGTTCACTCGAAATTACGTCGAACTAGCTAAAGGTTATACTCGTCTATTGAAAAAGAAGTACCCTTCATTTGGGATCAGGTTGCGCAAGCTTCCTTTGATGCTTTAAAACAATCTCTAATACAAGCATCATTAATGTATGCTCCTGATTATCAAAAGGACTTTAACCTATATCTGGCTGCAGCAGATATGACCATAGCAATGGTTTTAGTTCAAGAAGACAATGGAATTGAACATCCTATATATTATTTAAACCGAAATTTAAATGATACGGAAATTAAATACTCCTACGTTGAAAAGCTCGCCCTCGCAGCTGTTCAAGCAATACAGAAATTTCGACACTACGTCCTCTTCAAAAAAACGACCATTTTATCAGATTGCAACCCCATGACTTATATATTGTCGCGACAGTTGCTAGGGGGCAAATATTCAAAATGGATAGAAATTCTACAAGAGTTTGATCTGGAATTAAAAAAATCCAAATCAAAGAGAGCCCTGGTATTCACGGAGTTACTATGTGATCTCCCATCATCGTCCAACGATGCCACATCAGAAGAAGCAATCGTGGATGAAAACTTGTTTCTGATATCTTCAAGTGATCCATGGTACGGAGATATAATCATCTATCTCCAGACACAAGCATATACGTCTAATACCTCACGCTCTGAACAACAACGGATTCGATACCAATCGAAAGACTACGTGATCGTCGGTGATACCCTTTACCATCGTGGTATCGATACAGTTTTGCGGAGGTGCCTCACCCATGAGGAGGCCGAAAAAGTCCTGAATGACTGTCATTTAGGCGCTTGTGGGGGGCATCAATATGGTTATGCTACGGCGCATAAAATTTTGCGAGCAGGATACTTCTGGCCAACAATGTTCAAATATTGCATAACCGCAGTTAGAAGTTGCAATGCTTGCCAAATTTTCAATAGCAAAACCAGAAAACCACCCACACTGTTGCAACCAGTAGTAGTTGTTAGGCCATTCACCAAATGGGGCATAGATTTCATAACATGTAACCCCACCTCGGCCGGGGGGCATGGGTACATCATAGTCGTGGT
Source organism: Pinus taeda (assembly GCA_000404065.3). Taxonomy (NCBI): domain Eukaryota; kingdom Viridiplantae; phylum Streptophyta; class Pinopsida; order Pinales; family Pinaceae; genus Pinus; species Pinus taeda. The sequence continues at coordinate 36,215 of APFE031079385.1, read as the reverse complement.
AGACTATTTTACCAAATGGGCCGAGGTGATGCCTACATTAAACAACAACGGCAAAACGGCTGCCATTTTATTTTTTAATCACGTAGTCTCCAGATTCGGCATTCCACAGGCCATAGTCACAGATCATGGATCGCATTTTCGCAATCACATGATGGTTGAGTTGGCGGCCAAATTAGGACTGTCCCACGACAGCTCTACTCTGTACTATCCACAAGCTATCAGACAAGTTGAGGCAATCAACAAAGTCCTAAAGCGCATGCTGCAAAGGATGATTGGAGTCCACAAATGGGATTGGCACCTAATCCTGTACTCGGCCTTGTGGGCATACTAGACATCGGTAAGAAATGCAACCGGGTTCACACCTTTTCAACTTGTGTACCGTCTGGAAGCAATCCCACCGGTTCAATGTGAAATCTCGTCCCTCAAACTCACAGTCGACCTTCTCCCTGGAACCTCAGAAGAAGAGGCTCGTTTCTTGGAACTAATCCAATTGGATGAAACCCGTCGTGATGTAGCTTCGGCTAACGAAGCTCATAAGAAACAAGTCAAAGCACAGTTCGACAAAAATGTCAAACCTCGCGTCTTCTCGGAAGGTGACCTGGTCTTACTTTACGACCAGGAATCCGATAAGTTGGGAGCAGGGAAATTCAAATCGTTATGGATGGGTCCCTATATTGTTAAGCGTGTATTAGCAAAAGGAGCCTACGAGTTGATAGACTATGATGGGATTCCACTGGCGCAACCTCGCAATGGGTTGTACCTCAAGTGTTACTATGCTTAATTCCGCGTAGTGATCCTCATGCTTTTGTTACATTTTTGTTTTCGCCAAGAGCATTTATTTTGGTTAGATAATCCACTTTTTTCATTCGTTGCAGATGTCGAACCTATTGGAATCATTCGTTGGATATGCCGACGGAGCAAGTCGTAGTTCGTGGAACCTGTCTTCTGTAGCATGGGGAATTTTCAATCCCAGCAGCGAGTTAGTAAGTTTCAGAGGAGTATGTATTGGTCGGTCGACGAACAATATCGCTGAATACATCACATTGATAGAACTCCTTTCTGATGCCATCACACATGGCATACGCCAACTTGTCATCAGGCTAGACTCAGCTCGTCATTATACAACTCACTGGCATCTATTCCGTACGGAATCCAACTATCTATCGCATGTTCCTAAGAGTCAGAATTTTGGAAAGACAGTTCGATTTCATCCAATATCAACATATTTCCAGAAGTTTAAACACATTAACAGACTCATTGACAAATTATGTGTTAGATAGACATTTGCGACATTTAGCATCACATCAATATATGCAGCAGGATCATGTAACTTAACCAAAATAGAGCTCCGAAAATCAAAAATATATTCATAACTGTTTATAGTTCATACATAATGTTCTATAACCGAGACAAAATCGGTCAAATGACCCAAAACTCAAAATGCTAGGGGGCATCCTAGTCTATTGATGCTGGTGATAACAAGTCACCGCCTGTGCAATCATGCGTAAAAGCCTAGTCCATCGACTCGGCACTCCAGTAGTATGTCGCTGCAACCGTAGAGGCAGCTCGTCGGTCCTCACATTCGGGATACCAAGGGTAAGACCCTCGATCTGGTCATGTAGTGCTGAAAGAGTCTCGACCACATCAAGGTCGCGAAGGATGGCCCTCCCAACAGCCTCTCCTGCTGGAGCGGTCGCTGGGTCTTTGCGGCGTATTGCCGGTCGAACTGGTCTAATGTCTGCATGAGCACATGAGTTTTGATTAGTCTTGGTCAAGAAAATTATAAAGAACAACGAACAAAGATATGGTCAGAAGATTTACCCATAGCACCCCACTGCTTGCCAATCGGCAGCACCAAATCCGGGTCACCTCGGAAATCCATGCCAGCATATGGAAACTTGGCATAAACCATCTCCTGACGATCAAACCACTCGAAGAAAGTATCAGAAAAAGAAATCTGAGGCTGGCTAGCATGCCGAGACATGAGGTCAACCCATCTCTGCATCCGTGGTTCAGCCGGTGGAGGTAGGCCAAGTGAGATGTACTGCGGCTGCACCAGTGGGATTCTCTCCAAAGCGAAAGCGGTCAAAATAGAACCATAGCCAAATTTCTTGGATCTTCCGCTTTTCACCTTGGTCAGTTGATCTTTCATCACAGAGAGTATTGCATCACACCAGTTGAACACCTTCGGTTCAAGGCATTCCAAAGCATACTGCATGTAAGACCTGTTAGCTATGTGAAGAGCAGAACTACCAGCCAGTCTAGCAAAAGTGAACAAAATGGTCCGCAAGGGCCGATCAGTGACATCTCGGATATTGATCTTGCCGTCTGTACTCGGCTGAGATCCCTCTCTACAGTGCCGACGAATATACTCCCTCACAGACTCACCCCCACGGGCGGAGCCCGATAATGAGAGAGGGGCACCATGCCTCGATAAACCGGTCAAAAAATAGATGTCCACAACTGTCAAGGGGATCGATTTGCCCCTAATCTAGAACCCCTGGTTAATAGGATCCCAAGCATTGAGGAAATATTGCAACAAGCTGATTTGTTGCCTCATGCTAGAGATACGGAAAAACTTCAACAAGCCACAGTTCCGCAATGCAGCTACAGTGCCCGGATCATGTAAAGCAACGGTATCCTCTTCTTCATGCTCGCGTTCTCTCCATGTAACAACCATTTTGCTCCAATGAATCTCTGAAAAAAAAACAAGAGAAGAGTCAGGATCTTCATTTGGTAAAAAATAGGCAAAAATCTATGAGAAAACTGTGCAAAAAGTTTCCTCCTTGCGCTCATCGCACCCCAGTAAGTGTACTGGGAGCGATGCATACTGACTAGTTAGTGAAAAGACCAGTATGCATCACACCTTTCAATTAAGGAAGGGAGCGATGGTGCCAGGGCGAGTTCTTCAAACCCCAGAGGCTCAGCAGATCAAGGAAACAGGCTCAGAATTCAAAAAGAAAAGAATGCAATTGAAGAGCACAAGTTTAGCTCCTACCTAGTCCAAGCAGCGTCAGGAATCGTCCACACAATCTCCCGGAATCCACTGGTGAAAATTGGGGGGAAGAGCACCTCCAGAGCTCCAACAAACCAAGTTCAAATGAAATGGTAAAATGAGAGGTAAAAGTCACTTTTAATTTACCGTGCACGTAATTCAAGTAAAATATTGGTGTTCTTAACTCATTTATCGAGCATATGTTTTCATTTCTAATCGGTTTGATGAAGCAAATGAACAGGTAGTACAATCTTTGAAAGAACAAAATGCTAATGGTGAGTCAAGAACTCAATGACCATTATCACGAGCATTTTTAGCGCATAGTTCAAGATCGTTAAAAAATAAGCATAAGTCACGAGCAAATGTTTCCCCCGGCGTTTAAGCTCATTAAAAAATGAACCGGTAAATAACCATTGTGAATGCCTTATCACCAGCTTTTGAGCCTTGGTCGTGTTCTCATCATCACCTCCACTCTGGTTTTAGCCGATCATTCACCCCCATATGATTGTTTACCCCTTCGAGGAACATCTGCGAAGAGTGATTCTATTAGCCATCCCTGTGACACTGCTGTGATTGGAGAATTCCAAACCTTATCTGGAATCAGCTGCTACCCAAAATCATCACTCGTTCCTCGAAAACGAGTCTTCTTTAAGATCTTTTCAACTGACTTGTAAAATATGAAAAGATTGCCGAGCGATTGGCCTCTCCGGCTCGTTAAATTCATCGGAAGTGTTATCCCTCCTCTAGATTTTAATCTTTTTGGACCTGAGAGATTATTACACAAAAAGATCGAGTGCTTGTCTTGTTCGGCTCGTTAAAACTATTGAAAACTCATCCCTTTTGTATTATTTTACGCTTTTTTGGATATAAGGGATTGCATGACGAAAAAAAAATCATTGGAGTCTCCTTTTCGTTCCTTTCAGACTCTCTAAAATTGAAAGGGACCGAGTTATCTTTGTCGTTAAACTCGTTAAAACCAAATAGCAACAAACTCGTCCTCATGGACGAAAACGAGTTTCACTGTCGCTAGGCTCGCTAAAATATAGCGACAGGTTCGCCCGAAGGGTGGATTATAGAACAAGCATATGTTATCCTCCTTAAGCTTGACAAAAATAAATAGGTACTGGTCAGCAATGACTGGGGAAAATTGAGAAGAAAACTTGAAGAAACTTTATTGGTAGCAAGTCCCTCTTGAACATGACACTTTCCTTCCGCATCCAAGCCGGGTTGGGTTTTTCTGTTCACTGGTCATCACCATTGGTCCATCACACCATCCATCTTTGGGGTTAACGCTACCAATCCATCGTCAGTGTCGCCGATATGTTCAAGAGAAGTCATTCAGACAATTAGCCTATGTCTCACCCATTGCAATACATTCATGCTTCATTCCTTCATGACCGCCACCCTGAACCCTGTATCGTCAGATTGTTTTCACCTCCAAAATCATTTGCTTCGTTCTGTGTCGTTGATGTGGGATTCATTAAGTCCCTCCTACGATGGGTCACTTCTTGTCGACATCAACTCATTATCCAAAAAGTTGACTTAGGAACAACCCTTTCAGTACTTTGAAGCTTGCATGTCTCAATGGCAAGTTTCTCACTGTCGGCGACAGGTTTACATCAATAGCCTTCGACCGAGAGATTTTACGTGGTGTTCGACACCAAGTCATTTTTCACACCATGTGAATTGTACTGTAGTATCTTGAGGGTCATTGTCATTATTGGTGATTCCTCTCGCATCTGTTAACAACTTACATCATTCGCTGGTAATCAGGCGATGTCATTACATGTTCGACTTCAGAACATTTTTCACATGGATCGACTTGTACTCCGAGTGAAGATTGAACGAGTTTTGAAGACCCCGGATCTAGTTGCATCCATCCGGGCTGCGATATATTCATGAATATAAAGACATCAAGTGTACATCATTGCCAAACAGATGATCATCCAAATCAAAGGATGATGAGTCCAAATCATTAGTCTGCCACACAGACGATTGTTTGTCCTATGTACATGAAAATGAATTTAAAAAGCTGAGCATGGGAATGCCCGCCTCAGCTAGATCATGAAGAAAATGTTGTCAAAATAATGTATTGTATTGTATCTTATTACAAGTCGCCTCCCAGCTCGAAAAAACTTCGGATGCTCATAGTAAAGCATTTCACCCGACATCAAAAAGATTAACGACCTCATGCTTTAGGGGGCAACTGTTATAGACATTTTTGGGTACTTCAACCCCAATCATAAGTGTCCATAAACTGAGGGCTCCTAAGTCCCTAAAATTTTTGCTTCACTGCCTAAAGGAACAAGGTCAGCTAATTACATCATCTCCCAGAAGTTCTCCACTAAAAACTACTCATAAATGCTCAAAACTGGACCATACTGAAAACCCAATGCAGAGGGTGCGATGCATGTCACCTTCCCAGTGTACAAGGTGTGATGCATACTGAATGGCTCCTCTATAGGGTGCGATGGTCGGGAATGGACAAATGGTAGGGACAAAATGCAAGGTGGAAGATCATGGAATCTTCCAGAAGCTTCCCCTCTAACACTTGCCTCTCTGTTTTCGACCAGGGATGAGTAAGAGATCATCATCCTCCAAGTGGAAGCAGGAACTATTAGAGAGAAGACACTAATCAAGACCTCAGAAGATGACTCATCTCCCTATGATAATCTATATATGGGTCCCTCATCACAGAGATCCAGAGGCTGGAATTTTGTATCTTATAGAGAAGTGTTGTTGGTTTTCTGGTGTACATTCATAGTGTTGGGTGATCTAAGCTTT
>APFE031079385.1:0-27437 GCA_000404065.3 Pinus taeda | reverse complement strand
AAACAAACATATCAACTCAAGATTTATATTATAGGCACTAAGATAAAGATTAAGATTTAAGTGAAAGCTAGACACCATGTACATATCCATTGAATTTCCTACTCGTATGCTCTCTGGTAAATAATATGACCAATGGGTGCCTACAATCAAGAAGCATTTAATGCCAAACATATAGTTAAAATATGTCTAACGTGTGTTTGAATATAATCTTCTCCAAGATCAGCAACAAGATTCAGGCTCCTCCTATAACTCTGAGAGGAACAATGAGACATAATTAATTGCTAAGAATATTACAGAAAGCCTATTCCAAGGATACTTAACAAGAGTGTTAATAATGCACCCATGGGAGGAAAGGGCACACACATGTCCTTCAACAAGCATGCAAGTCTAGTGTGATCTATTCAAGGGGAGATGGATGTATGATAAATCATATGTTTTGTATCCACCTAGGTCTTGCTCTTATGTTAGCATTGATTTCTATTGGCCAAAGAATGGTAGAATGGATTCCAATTAAGAAAGATAGAGATGGTAGGCTAAAGATTGTGAACTTCACACCTGTTTTATTTGTTCATGGCACGTGTTCTATTTGTTCATGGCAATGCTCACTTGAAGTTGTTGTTGAATCAATTATTTGTTGCTTCTTCTTAATATGTTTCTAGATGTTCTTGGGTTTCTTATCTTTGCATGTAATGTCCATGTTCAATGTCTTTTTGACGCTGGAAAAGTTGAGAAAAACTGTCATGGTATGAGTAAACCACAATCAATGTGAATAACATTTCCTTACCATTAACCTATTCATAAGTATAATGACAACAAGAAGTTCATTCAATATGATTTCAAGGTATTCTAAAATCTCTCATCTAGCCCAGAGAGCCATCAACCACAACTAGGCTAGTGAGTTGGTTTTATGTACAATTTTTTATTGCTTGGAATTTTTTCAATTAAACTTTAGAAGAGTGGCTTGAATCACATGTATTAATTATTAAAAATGCATAATTTGAATATCATAGATATTTTTAAGAATAATGAAACCATTTTGTTATTTAAAAAATGCAACAGTTATTAAAAATTGCAATTCTAATTATTTTTTTTTAATTTTTAGATCCCATTATATTATCTATCTGACATTGTCATAATGTGATATCTTCTAACAACATAGTTTTAAGTTTAATTTATTTAATAGAAAAAAAAATGATTAAAAAAGAAATGTAGAAATAATATTTTTTTAGCTTTTCATTATAGAAGTGTTGGATGAATATATGCCCTTCAAATTGAAATTAAGACTAGCCCTTCAAATTTGATCATTGCTTCTAACCATCAATACAATGGTGTACAACTTTATGAGTGATTTGTGTGATGCTTAGTGGCAACATAAAAGTAAACCAATCCCAAAGGGTAGTGGTCCCCATTCAATTGCTTTTTCCTTTTCGAGGGGGTGAATACCACTATTTGAGCATCTAGTCCATGATTGGTGTCTAATATTGGCTTCTGAAAGGATGACGATGAATTATAGTCCGCATGCATTCTGTACTTTTTTTCTTTCACACTGAATTGATCAACACACAAGGAAGCAAGATTGGGGAGGCACAATTGATGGCTTTCACTACCACAACAACACTTAAATGTAAAACCCATGGAAACTTGAGTGGAAAGGCGAAGTGAACAATTTATTTTATGGGCAAGTGACTGTTTAATGAAAGATATACCAATGGTGAGGGATTTAATGCGTACATATACACCCATCCCTCTCGATGATAGGTTGTTGGAGTCGTTTCGTAATTTTTAATCAAACATTTTTGTCGATCAATTTCTTAAACTAGCATTTGCAATTTAGGGTGAAAAGGGCTTGATCATAGTGTTTTCAGTTTTTTTGAACCCTTGAATATATATACAAAAACATTTGAAATAGAGATGGGCGGACCCATCAAGAAAACCATAGTGTTTGGAGCGGAAGAACAAGCGGGCCATCTATAAAAACCATAGTTTTTGGAGCAGATGAATAGGCGGGCCCAACAAAAAAATCATTAGTGGTTTGAAAGACCCCCGAGCAACAAAACTTAATGACAACTCACAATGATCTTAGAGAATCAAAGTCATTGTGTTGTAAATCTTGTTCAACCCATTGTGTTTTAAATCAAATTGTAGAGATTGAAAAGATGATGTCTTCATCCAACAAAAGATCAATAGTATAGACCTTACAATGCGAAATTGATGTCAAAAGAGTGGATTCATAACAACAAATATCGAGGAAATTGATGATGTAGCTTAAAATTTCGTTGGAATGATGTTGACGTTGTGCAAAGCTTGTTACTCCGAACATAAATAACATAATTTACTTTAATGCGTTGGAATTTATATGAAGCCCACCTTTTCCAATCATCTACAAATTATATTGTAATGTTATGGATATGTGGATTATATTCTAATATCATATCCAAATGTCCTAGTTAGGGTGTGCAGTAATCAACTTGTTAGGTCCCTATACTACTAGTGTAGCCCTTTATTGTTATTAGTCCAACCCCCTTATTGTATTGTTGTGCCCATGTAGTCCCCATATTATTATTATTGTGCCCCATAGAAGGCCACTATTGTTATTGTTGTGCCCTTACAATATTATTGTTATGTAGGCTCTGATTATATTGTGACCTCTTAGACTCGTCTATATAGAAAGTGTTGTAGCATTTTTTGATTTTGGTAAAGTTAGAATCAATTAGTCAAAAAATGAAAATATTTTTCAAAAAATGTTAAGCTAGGATATGGAAAAAAATAATACTGAATAAAAATGTTAAGAAATATTTTGATAAATATGTCCATATCAAAGAAAATGTTAGAATATATGCCCTAAAAAATGAAGGCAAAAATAAAATGTTAGGTTAGAGAGAAAAGCAAAAAACAAATCATGAAAGTGTGCAAGTTCAAGTGCCACTATTTTTTCCTTTATTATGAAAAATAATGGTTGTGTGCAGCTTGTCATAAATGCCACAACCCATGATAGTCAAATAGTTTAATCTTGACTATTTCATGCTTTAAATTTCATGTTTATAGTTAGAGAATAAAAGATCTAGCCAAACTGTTTAATCTTGGCAGATTACCAGTTAGGTAGAGAATAATAAGGAGCTCATCAGTTTAATCTGAGCCCTTGGATGTTATAAGGTTAGGATTAGATAGTTTTCTTTTCAAAAGAAAAAGGAAAGAAAGGGTCTACTAGCTTAAATGCACCAAATAAAGAGAAGAAAAAATGTTAGGGTAAGTAAAGGGTAGGTAGAAGAAAGGTTGCAGAAGTACAAAGTTGATTGAAGCATAAGCACATTTATCATGATTGATCATGTATTTCAATGTGCAGGAGCAGTTATGAAAGTGAAAGGATGTTCAATAGCTGATTTGATTAACTTCCCTTCATTTCATTTCATCCCCCACTACATACTTACTAATTTCCCCATTATCCCATCATTTCTTAATAATATCCCATTTTCCTTTCATTTTCACCTTTGCCCCTTGGTTTCACACATTTTCCTAGCAAATTACCCTCCAAACTCATTCCCTTACCCAAAACCCCCTTTTTCCTAGTGTGAAACCCTTTCCCCTTTGAAAAAACCACTTTCCCCTTATTAATTTCCCTATTTCACCCAAAAAAACCCATAAATACCCCTTATCCTAACTTTTACTCCCCCCTCCGCTCATGTGTTAAACACTCACTACCTCACCTCTCATCTCGCACACCCTTCCCTCATCTAATGGCCCACTGCCCTTTTCAACCCTCATTTGTCGTCCGAAACTTATCGGCAGGGGGGGAAGCACGTTCTAAAATAGCGAGTTTTCTATGCCTCCCACTTAAACAGCCTTATCCGCTTTCTAGTGTTTCGGGACTTAAAATCCCGAAACTACTTACTGCTGTTAATCTAGGTTGTCATTGATGTCAATATGGCAATATTCTGGATAGTAAACAATGATGTGAAGCCAAGTAGAGCAGATCCATGAAGCAACAGGAGTATGTCTATATAACAATATTCTAGGATACTAAATGATGGTATGAAGCCAAGGAGAAGTAGAGCAGATCCGTGAAGAAATAGGAGCAAGAAGCCATGAGGAGAAACCAAAGGAAGGCCAAGATAGTCAAGCCATTGGAGAGCATATTAGAAGTCATAGGAGCTATCAGAGTAGGCATATAAAACATAGAAGAGTGGAAAGTCAAGGGAGTTGAGATGATTAGGTTTTGAGTGAGAAGCGAGAGGTTGAGTATTAGAGGGGGTTTAAGGCAGAGGTCAATTGATTGCTATAATTGAGCTGAGAGGATAAGGCTCATGCCTAGTGTGGACTCTTATTACTCTATGTATCCACGTTCAACAGTTAACCAGGTATTCCTTTGTATTCCCACTAAATGGATCGATGGCGATCCAATATTAAGTGAATGAATCGATATATGAATGCCGTGTGTTAAACGGAGTGTCGTAGAAACCGTGGTTTTAACATAGATTCCATCAAAAGCAAGCGAGATTAAGTTAAGGAGGAAACAGACGAAGAGTGCACAGGACCTATTGGATCTCTTAGATCAACGGTCATCGTATGGTTGGAAGAGTTAGCTCCTAACGCAAAAGCAACTTACCATAGTCATCCTACAATGTTGAGTTTATTGACTAACCTACGTGTTAGTGTAATCCTACAAGCCATAGAATGCTTGGGCCTCATCATCCGATGGATTTCAGGTTAAAAAGGTGAACGGGTGTTAAGCGAGAGGTCGGACCTGAACTTTTTTACATTGGCGATTTATAATTTACATCGGGTCTGGAATTTGATTAAGGGTCATGCATGTAGCTCACCCAATATCGTTGTCGAGCATTGGATCAAATGCAGTTTTGATCTATGGTGCAGGATCACCGAGCAGCTTTGTTGGTCGGGTGTAATATCAACCGTTGGATGGGATGGTAATATCTACAGTGGAGGATTGATTCGAAAAAGGCAAACATCGGAAAATGTGCAAAGGCTGTAAAAAGGCAAAAAAAGTAAGTTACGCATGATTATTGCGTATTTCTATTATATAAACATTATAATAGAAATAGCACGGATATAAGGATTTCATGTGGTTAAATTCTATATAACCAATGTTATAGAGTGGGAAGGTTATATATATGTGGACCCGAATACACCATTGCAATATGATTTGATATATTATCGCATCCACCATATCACAAGAATCTTGTAAAACCTTGCAACATTGAAAGTGTCGATTGCGATAATACACGGACCCGAACAGGTTATAGCAAAGAGCAGAAAGGTATATAATATATAGATGTGATATGTATGCGGACCTGCTGCAACATTACAATATGACCTATTGAAATATTGCATCCATTGAATCATAATGTTCAAAAGACTTGACACCACCGAACTACCAATTGCGATATATATTACGGACCCGAATGCACCATTTAACATGACTAAATGCAATATTGCATCCGTTGTGTCGCTAGTCTCTAAGGGATGACAAACTGCCAATTGCGCTTGCGATTATAATGTGGCATGTGGTACCTCCCTGTTGGTACAATCTCTCCAATGGAATCCTTCATAAATAATGAAGTGTTGGGTAGCAAAAGCCCCGTGCAATGGGTAGGGGGTGCAAAGCCCGCAATTTTGGGTAAGAGCAGGGTAAAGACTCCGCGAGATGCGCGGAGTGTGATTTGTAATAAGTCAAAGTGAAAAGGGTAGTCCGCCCAAAAATAATGTAAAGAAATGTAAGTTTAGTCGGCCTGCCTATGGATCGTGGTCCATGGAAAGGTATAAATAGAGCGAAGCTCTATGGGTAGAGTAGCTAAGTTTTTGGTATGATTTTGAGATCTGAAATGTAATGGGTGTTTGAGAAGAGCATTCTGAGAGTGTCTGTAAGTCCAAGTCGAGGGTTTTTGTAGAGGATAGAGGCTTTGCAGCTGTGTGCGTAGAGGCTTGGAAGAGTCCGCAGCTGTGTGCGCGGACCTCGACAGTTGAGTGCGCAGGGCAGATCTGGATGTAAGGGTGATAAGTGGAAATAAAGATAAGTTTCTTCTAAATTTTGTGTTAATTATGAACTATCGCAACTCTGTTCTTTTATGGTTAATGAAACTGTTTTGATTGAGTACTTGTGAGTCGGGTATAATCTTAATATGTGAACTAAATGAAAGTAATAAGTGTTTTCTTAAAGACCTTTCTATGTAGATTTGGGTTATAATACTTAATAAAATAAATTAGATCTGTAATCAGTGCGGTAAGAGAAAGCTAAGGTTATCTGGATCTGCACGGATCTAGTGCAGCGTGAGGCTGTAGGACGATGCACAAACCTCTCAGACCACATCTATTCATCCTAAGGGTGTGGAAACCTAGTTCCAGCACCCTCCCCTACTACCTCGGGTGAGACCTCAGTCCGCGCTTCTCGGGTTGTTGTCGAAAGGGTCGGTAGCTGCGGGATTTGCTTGGCTAAATAATTCTTCCGAACCTGGGTCAGGCCCATATAAGCCAACAAATGGTTTCATTGTTGGGACCGAGATCTACCTAAGGGGTGTTTGATGTGGGAACACTAGAACCCTACAAAGAATGAGATTGAAGAGTAGTGGGATCTGAAATTCCACAAGTTCGAAGTTCAGGAAAATAGAAACCTGTGAATATCAGAAGAAGATTGGTTGGACCGATATATATTCATAGACATTCATGAGATCTTCTTTGCGTCATTCCTGGTAGAGCTGTACGAGTGGATCGCAAGGCTAGCTGACAGCATGGGAAGGTGCAGATTGGACCAGCCCATTGTGTGGACCCCAAAACTGGTTCGCCGGCTAGAAGCCACCGAGGATAAGATCGCACGCATAGTAGAACATTGGCTGGATTGGGTAATAGGAGGATTTATCACTGAGTTTGCAATAGATACCACAGTGAGCTATAGTGAGGCAGAAAGGCGATTTATTCAGGGAATGCGAGGTAGGTATATCAAATCATTGAATACGTGGATTAAGATGTTATTATGTGAAAAAAAAATTATGCACATTGATTAATGTCTGGAGTAATGCAGAGAAAAAGAGGTTACTGCGGAACGGGAGGAGTAGGGAACAGTCCGTTAGCTTCCATTTCCCAGGAAAGCGAGGAAAAAATTGTGAGGTTCTCACCAAGAAGTGCAGTCCAGTTGATCAAAGAGTGCTTCCCCCTGATACCACCATCCACGCCACCACGTACATCAAATCCAACCACTCCTACACCAACCCCACCCCCAACTCCAACAACCTCAAAGATCGGGATGGCAAGCTCAGTTAAGCTGCCAATATTTAAAGGTGCAGGGAATGAGGAACCAAGACGATTCTGGTTTGTGATAAAATATGTATGGGATGCTCAGGGTATCACAGATGATAACATCAAGAAGGCTACCCTAGTTAGTGCGCTTCAGGATCGCGTACTGACTTGGAACATGAAGTATTCAAATGATCATCCAACTGAAGGTATTACCGCAATCCAGGAGGCGCTAAATAAGGAATTTGGGCGCCCAATGTCAGGGACCCAGTCAGTTATTGGGTTCAAAGAGATTGAAAATGATGCCTAGTGAAACTCCGTGGGATTTGGATAAGAGGTTGAGAAGTGCTATCCACGAGGCCAACATGACATTGACAGATGAGCAGCATTGCACATGGTTTGTGGTGTCATTAACACCACATTTGAGGACGACCCTGTCACAACAAAATATATCAACCCAAGCCGAGGCACTAGAGACAAGTTACACGAGACCCCAATACTGGACCTAGGGTTGGGAGTTCAACAAATCTAAGCGCAACTTCAAAACTTGAATTTAGAACTGCAGAGCTTGAAGCAAGAAATGGTATCCTGACCGAAGGTACGTATGGAGGTAGGATATGTTAAATGCAAGAGACAAACACATGATAAGGACTATTGCCCTGTCTTCACAAAATATCTGGTGGGGGGAGGCTTGATGCCATAAAAGTGGAGGTACAAGCAGGACCAAGTGCCGCACCTGCACTCTGGTGCACGATTTGTCAGGTGGGTGGGAAACATGCAATAGATAACTGCCACCTGTTACAAAAGTATACCCAGATCCCTCACCTTGGCCCGATATCAAAAAAATTCTCTGTCCTTTGCAGCTTGTTCATCGCAGAGAGCTTTTAAACGGCTATAAGACATCTCCTACCACTTTCTTGCCACCCCGAATTCTGCATTGTTCACACCTTGGTTGGCCAGTATGTCCGCTAGCTTATTGGCACTTCATCGAACATGGTTAAAACTAATAGTTCGAAGTCCCTGGAGGTGTACTTGGATTCTTTGGTAAACCTAGATTAGTCTCCAGTGATTTGAGACTATCTCCAGTCGAGTAGCACATTTGATTCTTTTCACAGAGTTAATGGTTATCTCTGAGTTTGCTTCTATAATGACATTAGAGCCTTGGTATTGAATCAGAAACTCTAGACATTGCTCCAGAGCCATTAATTCCGCCATATTTTTGGTGGCTCTTCCTAAATGACAGTGGAAGATAAAGATAATACTGCACTCTTCATTTCTTAAAACTCCTCCAAAACCAGTTGTTCCCGGGTTGCCTTTTGAAGCACCATCAATATTGTATTTCAAATATCCTTTTGGTGGAGGTTGCCAGAAATACTTCTTTGTCTCCATAGCCATATTTCTCATGTTTAGTCCTTGGGAAATAATATCTTGCATTCCCAGTTGCCTGAGAGTTCTCAGCTCAGTCTTTGAGGGGGGATTCTTGGGGAGATTGTGAACTATGGTACTAATTGTCTCCCTGAGCTCTTTCAAGATCAGATCAAAAAATCAATGCGGGATAGACTTTTCATTCTTGAATATTCTTTTATTCCTTTCTTTCCATACATTCCAAATAATGAAGCTTAGCGTGAAGGCCCAAGCTAGATTGAGGAACTCATTCTCTGTAAAGTTTCTTCTCCACTTGTTTAGGGTATTTAGGATACTTCCTCTGTCCCTATCTGTTCGTTGGAAAATGGTAGCGAAAGAATCCCATGGCCAGGTGGTGTAAGAGCAGCTGTTGAGAATTTGCTCCATTGTCTCCTCCCGCTCTTCACAAAGCTGACATCTAGAAGGCCCCATGACACCCCTCTTCCTAATATTGTCCCAAGTCAAGATTTTCTTATGATGAACCAACCACATGAAAAGCTTGATCTTCATCCAACCTTGGTGTCTCCAGAGGTGCTACCAAGTCTTGTCCGGAACACTGGAATCTAGCTCAAGGAGAATACCTTTTGCTTCCTTAAGATTAAAGGTGCCTTTATTGTTGTTGCCCCATCTTAACTGATCCTGCCCCTCTATTACCAAGATCATCCTTTGTTTTAGTAAGCACCTAAGTGCCTCTGCTTTAATTTTTGTGGGGTCATCATCTCTGCAGTCAATGTTTCTCCAGCTTCTCCACTTTCCCGAGTTATGAGAAAGATCCCAGAAATCCTTTACTTTGTTTAATCCTTGGGAATCTGCTTCCTACTTCAAGCTTAAAAATTCCTCTTTTAACAACGTTGGTTCTTGTTGCCATTTGTCCTCCCAAAAGAGTGTTAGCTCTCCTACTCTGATTTCCTAGAAACTATTTTTTTGTACTAGGCTTCTATTTTCCCAAGCTCTATTCCAGATGTAAGAGCCCTTTATGTTTCCAGAAATTCTTATGAGATCACTAGTGTGCCAGGAGCTGGCATATTTTTCTTTCTAGATCCTTGCCCAATGGGCTTTTGGCTCTTGTACCCATCGCCACCAAAGCTTGGCTCCTAGAACTTTACTAAGAATCTCCTGATCATCTAAGCCTAGACCCCCGTGGCTCTTGGGTTTATAGATTTTATCCCAAGAAACCAGAGCCCATTTCTTCCTTGTTTCCTCCTTACCCTAAAGGAAATCTCTTTGAATATTTTTGAATTGCTCTAATACACCTTTGGGAGTTGGAAGGGTTGATAACATGAATAATGGGATTGATTGCAGAACAGCCTTTGTCAGAACCAACCTACCAACGAAGTTCAAGGCTCTGATGGTCCATTTTTTGACTTTGTCCTGCATCTATTAAGCACTGATTCCCAGATACTCTTGTGCATTGGTTTGGCTGTGAGATGAACTCCCAAATACTTTGAGGGGAGGGAATCCCTTTGGAATCCAAGAATTCGTGAGATATTTATCTGAATAGCAATGTTAGTGTTTAAGAAGAATATTTTTGATTTAGAGAGATTGACTTCCATACCTGTAGCCATGGAAAATTCATTAAGGATTTGATTGTAGGCTGAAGCTTCTTTCACTGTGGGGATTCCTTGTAGCATGGTATCATCTACAAATTGTTAGTGAGTTAGTGCCTGACCATTCTCAGTTAATTGAAGGCCCTTGATTTTGCCCATGGCCTTGGCATGCGTAATGGACTGACCAAGTCCTTCCATCATGAGGATGAAGAGAAAGGGAGAGAGTGGGTCTCCCTGCCTGAGGCCTCTAGAAGGAATGAAGATCTCTGAGGGAGAGCTAGTCACCAAAACTAAAAAGCTAGAAGAAGTCACCAGAGCCATAACCCATCTGATCCAGTTGTGATCGAACCCAAAAGCAGAGAGAACCTTCTTGATGTAAATCCAATTTACCTTGTCATACACTTTGGCAATATCCAATTGCAGGATCATCCACGCCTGCCTTTTGCTGGTAAGTGTGTGAACCACCTCATGGGCTTGAATAATGTTGTTTAAGATTTGTCTGCCCTCCACATAACTTGATTGTTCCTCTGACACTAAAGAAGGAAGGAGAGGTTTGAGTTTGTTAGCCACTACCTTGGATATTATCTTGTATACCACATTACATAAAGCTATGGGTTTGTACTTATCTGCAGTTTGGGCTGAGTCATGTTTGGGGATCAGGGTGATGAAGGAGGTGTTGAGGGCTTTCAGGATAGTTTTGCTTCTCTTGCAATCCTCCACCACATTCAAAATATCTTGTTTGACTATGTTCCAACAAGCTTTAAAAAAATCCACATTGAAACCATCCGGGCCTGGTGCTTTTCCATTCTGCATGTCTTTAAGAACCTCGCTGACCTCCTCTTTAGTTACTGGTCTATTTAGGTTAAAATTGTCCTCTCTAGACACCAGCTTAGGTATATGCCTTGTAATTTCCCTGATGGATAGTTCCCTGTCTGGATTGTTTTCCCGAGTGATGCCTCAGAAATGCTGAACAAACACAGTTTCAATATCCTTATGAGTGATCTGAAACTCCCCATTCTCATCCTTTATTGTAGAGATTCTGTTGTATGCTCTATTAGCCATAGTGGAGCTGTGGAAAAATTTTGTATTACGCTCTCCTTCTTTGAGCCATTGAACTCTAGACTTTTGCCTCCAAAATATATCCTCTTGTTTGCATAACTTCTCCCATTCTTGATGGTGTTTATCAGCCTAATGACTTTTGACTTTGTCAAAGCCATCTTCAATCAGTACCTGGTTGAGTTCCTAAATTTTGATTTCCACTGATTTTTTGTCCACAAAAATGCTACCAAAATATTCCTTGTTCCATTATTTGAGACAGAACTTTATGTGCTTTAGTCTTTTATGAAGGAGATACATTTTTGATCCCTGGAATTGCATGTCTTTAGACCACCATTTTTTAATGTTACTGATGAAATCCAGGTGGGAGAGCTAGATATTCTCAAATCTGAAGGGTCTATTCCTGGGAGAATCAACACCCTTTATTTCCAATTGAATCGGCCAATGATCTAAGCCTCCGAAGGGATGAACTCTTGCTGTTATTTCTTTATCTATAAGCATAAGCTTCTCTGATATCATAAACTGTCTAACTTAGAGGCTACTAGTGCCTCACCTCCTCTTTTGTTGTTCCAAGTAAAAAGGCCATTGCTTGTTTCTGAATCAACCAATTTCATATTATCTGTGAATGATTGGAATGCTAAGGAATCTTTGTTTAGCACTCTAGTACCTCCTTTTTTCGGAAAGAGATTTGATCATGTTAAAATCCCCTCCTATGATCCAAAGAATTCCAACCTGTCTGTTCCTGAGATCCATAAGGGATTCTAGCAATCTGAGTTTATCATCTATTCTTTGAGGACCGCAAACATTTGTGACCAAGAAGGTTTCCAAAACCCCCACTAGTTGAATGACCACTGATAAATAATTTCTAGATGCCTCTGCATCTATTATGCTGACTTTTTGGGGGTTCCAAAGAGTGAGAATGCCCCCCGCTATGTTCTCTGCTTTAACTTCTAGAAACCCTATTGAGCCATTTGCTATGGATTAGTTTTAATTTCTGAATGGAACATTTTGTTTCCTGAATGAAGATCATATCCAACATTTCTTGTTTCATTCTACAACCAAGCATTCTTTGTTTTCTTCTACTAACTAGACCTCTGATATTCCAAGATGTGAACTTCATAATAAAAAATTTGTAAAGGAGTAACTGGTTAGGTCTTTCATCTTACCCGAATCTATCATTAGCTTTCCACACTCCATCAAGAGCTCCTTCTGCTTTTTCCAGCCCCTCTTCTTTCCTGCATTTCTAGTAGCTAATCCTGGAGTTAATTTCATTGTTTTCACTCCTCTGTTCTCCTGCTTATCAATGGTTTTTCCTTTGTCAAGCCCCCTTTCCTGAGTTTCCATAAAAACAACTGTTGTATTTTGTTGCATTCTTCTTGAGGTAATGAATCCATCCCTCCCGTGGTTCCCTGCATTAAGAACCCTTCCAAATCTAGGTGTTCCTTATCTAGAATTTCCTTAAGTTCATGGTCCTCCAGATCTATTTCACGCTGAGTCATTTCCTGATCCATCTCTAGTTATGTTTCACTCGTCATAGTATCTTTCTTATTACCCATATCTTGTATTGGGTTGTAGTATTCTTCCTTCTCCTTTTCATTAGGGCCTTCCTCCATAGTTTGGTCTTCATTTGTCATTTCTTCATTCTCTTCCAATGCTTGAAACTTATTCTGACTGACCTTTTGCCCCTCATTCCGTTGTTTCTTTGGTCCCTTCTTCCCTCCTTTTCCTCTACTTGCCACTTTCTAAAAGCTTTCTACTTCCTTCATTGTATTAGGTTTGCTCTTGTTATCTGCTTTACTAAGAGGCAGTCTCTAAACAAGTGTCTATGTTCGTGGAATTTACGGAATCTGAATGGGATATGCTCATAGTCCACAGTTTGCACCCATTCCTCATCAAAAACTTCCAAGATAACTTCATCTGGAAGAGCTCCTGATAGATCCATTTCCACACAAATCCTTGCATAGGACGTATATTTGCCTCTTCTTGTGGCTTCCGAAGCTTTGACAAAACGACCTAGTTTGTGGCCTATGGCCGCAAGCAATTCAGTTTTCCAGTAATCAAGAGGTAGAGAGTAAAGCCTTACCTAGAAAGGTACTGAAGTGAAAGTCTCTCGCTCTGGAACAAAGTTCATCATCCAAGGCCACATATAGAGGTCAGTTGCTGCATAAAATTAGGGTCCTCCTTCAAATATTCTATCTTTGTCTTCAATATTAGTGAATACCACGGTGAAAAATCCCTTTGACCCAAGATGGAGATCGATGCTTCCTTTGGGTTTCCAATGATACTTGATCCACATCTATAAAGCCTTTTTAGTGGGCCATAATCCCATGAATTTACAGATTATAGCGTAAGTCCCCATGTGTTCCCTGTGCGCCTGCAGTGCAGGATCTTTTAACACTACTCTAGGAGTGATCTCCGTTTTGGGTCTGCAAGGTCCCTTTTGTTTTTTTTCCTTTTTTTACTGGCTTTTGTCTTCTTCCTCCTTGTCCTTTGTGTTGTTATTTTCCTTGGACTTGGCCCCATCTGTCTCCTTGTCATTATTTCTTTTTCTTCCTTCACAAATCCTCTGAATTTACTCGGTGGTGACTTGCCTCTGCTAGCAACGACATCCTTATAGGAGGGAGTGGAGCTCCCTCCTCTGCAGCCCTCCATAAGGATCAAGCTTTGTAACTCTCAGAAACCCTAGCTGCACATCTCTTCTCTCCCACTTCCTTTCTCATGTTCGATTTGTATATTCTCTGTTAACTACGGTGCATAATTGAATTTCTTGGGCATGTCATTTTCCTCATTTCCATGACAAATCACATTTTTCTCATCAATATGTTTGCATGTTGTATATATTAGACCAACATTATTTGGTCTAAGAGAAAGTCATCACATAATGAAGTGACATTGACAACCAACTTTAATGTTGTGACATGGAGGATGTTTTTTAGTGGTAGATTCAAGTCTAGCTACATTATTGGCTTGTACATGATTCAAACCACAGGCACACCAATATCTGGTGATCAAGAATTTACAACAAATTAAATAAACTATTTATGCATGTTTGACATAGTGAATTTCAAATCAAAATATTATATATATATATATATATATTATATATATATATATATATATATATATATATATATATATATAATATAATATATATATATATATATATATATATATATGGAGAGAGAGAGAGAGAGAGAGAGAGAGAGAGAACATATTCTAGATACGTTGAAGAATTTGTCTTCTTGATATCCTTCACATCTTTACTTTGTTGAGTTTTAGCAACAAATTGAGTAGATGCACTTTCCCTCTATTTCTATCCACTTATAAAAATCCTCAAGTCGACAATATCGAATAATCGCGACTTGGTCTCTCTTTACTTCCGTTCATGTCAAATCTTCCACTGAAAATGTTGTCATTCCTTCTAGGTCCTCCACCTCCAACTCATTAATCAAGTCCCACTTCTTCATTCTTCAAATCCCTATACAAATGAGGAAACAAGAATATTAACTAAACATATGAGGGCACTCATCTTGTGTCTTTCATAAAATGTAAGCAACTCAAGGATAGAGTGAGATAACTTCATGATTGAGAAGCCATATTTTGGTCCTCGTTTTTATTGTCCAAATGTATTTCCATAATGAACATGTTAAATCCATCCTTAGCTAGTAAATACTTCATGTACTCCAATCTACTTAGTTTGAGGAACTATACAGGGGCATTTCATATTATGAAGATATGTTTCCAAATTTCCCATACCACATCTTCATTGTCCATGAGAATATTAACTAAACATACGCATCTCATGTCTTTGAAAAAATGTAAGAAACTATGAATTCTCTACATCAATAAATTATCAAAAATAAATAATTAAGAATTTCATGGTTCAATTGGAATTTGATACTACTATATGCAAATATCTCTTTTCTACAGGATATATGGTGTCCAGATCTACAAATTAATATTTAAGAACACCATATCCATCGTTTGACCACTAGTCCATCTTTCACTAATATTTTTATTGGTGCTCTACAATGAGTAAAGAGAATTTTATT
Source organism: Pinus taeda (assembly GCA_000404065.3). Taxonomy (NCBI): domain Eukaryota; kingdom Viridiplantae; phylum Streptophyta; class Pinopsida; order Pinales; family Pinaceae; genus Pinus; species Pinus taeda. The sequence continues at coordinate 12,136 of APFE031079385.1, read as the reverse complement.
TAGCACGCTAACTTGAGCTTTCTGAACTAGAAAAAACAAGAAAATTATGTTGAAATGACCTCAAACAATTCTCCAAGATCCTACTAAAAATCAAAATGTGAAGTTTGAATTTGTCACATCATATTGATTTCTGATATCTCTAAGTAATATCCATCTTACTTTTGGCTTACCCCAGCACATTTGTGCAGGTTATAGATGTGGATATACAATGTGTCGGGTTTTTGGCTTCCCCATATTCGGGTGACTCTACATTCAGAAAATAAATGTCATTTGGATTAAATTCAAAAATTGTTGTAGTGCTCTAAAATCATCTTGGAGAGTGAAGTTGAGAGTGAAAATTTGTCATGCAGTGTTTGGAAATTAGACCTATTTTGATTTTATAGATAAGCCACTCATATTTTGTGGTTATAGGTTAAGATTGTGACAATTAAAATGGTACTACAAATATGAGAAGATCTATTTTCAAGATTGGCATTATTCAGTCTAATAATCCTCATGGTATTTTCCAATAGGTAAGTTTTGCAAATGTTTGTCACTGTGTTAACATGCCTACAATTACATTAAATATAACAGACCCTATTCTAATAGCTATTACTGTCAAGGACATAGGGTCTTGAATCTCTTTCCTCAAAGCATAGTTTATGGTACTCTTCCTTGTTTGTACAGGATATTGACCTATTGAATATCAAGTAGTTGTTTCATTTCAATGCTAGGAGAAAGCTGCCTGAAAAGTGAGCTATGATTCAAGAGATATCATGAGCGATAAGTTGGTTTTTATCTTGCAATATTTTGTTTTAGTCTTAAATATTGAAACCATTACGCATTTTCGGTCTCATACTTATCAACAACCCTGAGAAACTCTTCGCCAGTCACTTCTATTTTGGTTTATTTTTCTACTAGTTGGTTTATCTAATATAAATTGAGTTTCACAATCACCTAGTACTTAACGATTGTTGTCTTGTCCTTGCAAGATCTATGGGCACCCCCAAATCATTTCTTTTAAAGCTTGGATTCAAAGATGGTGCACTACTTCTTATTACTTAAAGCAAGAACAAAACTAAGAATCTCAGATGTCAGCTTGAGAAGACTAACAACTTAGGTTGAGTTTTGAATTTGGAAGCCAGGAGAAGGCCTTGGAAATAGATTTCTCACAATCAACATGCACTTTAAACATTTGCATTTCAGAATATGCAAAATGCGTAGTGGGATGAATAGAGGACAAGTACTGAAAAATGGGTTTTGAGACCCAGAACTATTTAGAAGCATATTTGGAGGATCTCTGAATGAAGACAGTGATTGATCTACACATAGTGTCATAACAATGGATTCTACATCATGAAATTCTAGGATGCTAAACTAGAAGCAGAACTTGAAGCAAAACCAAAAAGTTCGCCTTGAACAAGTGAAGCTCCATATGGGTGTTAGGATATTCCGACACATAGGAAATAGTTAAGTTCAACTTGGTCTAGTATAGAGTTAGGTAAAGTGTGTTTCTTTACCGTTGTACATTTTGTAACTTACAATCCGACGGTCACGATATGTAGTGATCCGACGGTTCATTCTCTCCTCGGTATTACCGACACTTGATCCGTGGCTTGACACCCGATTGGTCCATGAATTCTATTTAAAGCGCATGGAGGGTCATTTGTAGGTTAACCGTGCATGAGAGAAGCTTATGTAAATTTTCATTCTTTTATTAATAAATTGCCTGTAGTAGCCACGTTGGCGCAGGCCGTGGACTGTTTCCCTCTCTGAGGGTTTTAACCACGTCAAAATACTGGTGTATTGATCTGTGATCTGTATGGACAATGCCCTATAGAGAGAATGGTTAACCATATTATTGAGGTATGTGTCCATGGAGACAATCCCTCTCCATGGAAAGTACAATGTTGAGAATTGGGCTTCAACACCATGGTCGTTTCATTGCCCCTGGATACCAGGTTTAAACAATGTGGATAGATGGTTGTCCTATAATACCTTTGGGGTTAGGATTACTGGGATAGATTGTGATGCCTATTCCTATGTACTTGCATGCACAATTGTCTATATTTTTAAGAAGGATGCTTTTGTTTTAGGCAATTAGGCGCTTTATTGACTAGATTAATGGGATAGTTTTGTTGCAACAAAAGCTCTTTTAATATAGTGCACATTACAACATTGTTCCTAACAAAGTGAAAGAAATATTAGGTCCAAGTGTAGTATATCAAGGTATATTGTTTAGAGGCACTACTAGTTACTGAGAGAATATAATATGTATTAGAGAGTATAAAATCCAAAGGGTAGATAGACTAGAAATTGATTACCGCTTACAGGTGAAAAATCTAAATAATCATTGGCCTAGCTATTGACTACTACAAGTGCAGTTGACAAGGATGGACCTTGAAACATGCATCCAATGATCTAATGGTAGACCAATTTTCTATTAGACCACATGCTTTTTTTTCACAAGATTCGATTCAGTCTAGTACTAAACATAATAATAAAGATTGCTCCCTACATACTATTATATGGTCATCCAACTTTCAATTTACTTAAAGCATTGCAAAATTCAGCCTTCTGTCATAAGATTACTATTATCTCTGCATTTAACATTCTTAGTTTTGGTTGATATTTTATTGCTTTGCACTTCCAAAATGACTAAAATTGTATACCTTAGGCTAGTAAGTTGATGAGATTTATTGTAATATTGTTCACTTGGCTATTTGCAAATAATTTATTATATTTATGGTGTTTGACTTGATTAGCAATTTCAAGCTTATAGGTTTAGTTTTGTAAAGTGGTTTTATGTACCTTATAAGCCTACGTAAAGAAATCTAATGTTAAAGTGTTTATAGGGCTTATAGTTATCACCTTAATCTTAAAAAAGAGTTCTTCCTTCCATTCACCATTCACTCCCTCTGTTTTGGCACATCCTCTTTTCTAGGCAAAACACAGTCTCCTTTGATCTTGATTCCTATTCCATGTTTTCTTCACACTACCTCCTTATATGATATCTTGAGGCAATCCTATATTAGTATATTTCCCCATTCTCCTTGATTTTTTTTTTCAAATGGGGACATTCATAGAGGCATCAGGCCTATGAGTAGTGGCAAGGCTGTAGAGGAGGAAGGTCTCCAGACCAAGTTGCGCAAGTACAATATTTTGTTTTTTGATTCACATATTGATTATTTATTTAATCATGTTGCTTCTTTGAGCTTTCCCAAGTCCAAGTCCCACATCATCATCCTCCTGATTTTCAAACTGGGTGAAATAAGCATAGGATTATCATGATTAGTCATACCTTTTCCAAGTTCTATGGAAAAGGCTTTATCTATGGCTTTCTAATGAGCTCAAGTTGAGACTTCTCATTGCTAGAGGCAAGGCAGGATTCTCCCCAAAGTATTAAACCACCAATCACATCTATACACTTTGAACCATTATTGAGGATGCATGTCATTTCTCTTTGAAAGTATTATGTTGCTTTCTATACTTTCTTAAAGAATTTGAATTAGTCTTAAGGGAGGCATTATTCCAAAGACTACATGAAATTGTACTTCTGAGACTCTCTTCATGGCTATCATGAGACCTTATGAGTTGGTTCTTTGTTGTCTCCACACTATGCATTACCTCGTTGATTTCATTAGGAGCATCAATGGGGTCAAGTAAGGATCTCCTCTCTCCCTAATTTTGTTGTGGTTTTGTTTGGGATGTATATTGGTAAGCTTAGGTCATTTCTTGTAGGGAATATCTAGGGAGGGATGGTTGCCTTCTTTACCACGTGTTGATATCTATACTTCTATTTGTTGATCATTTGGTCCTCATGGACTAGATTTTGTTTCATGGTTTCGAGATCTTCAATTGATATATTTTAACCTTGGTAAAACGAAGTAATGAACTTCCATGCATTGTAGTGGGCCATTTCTGAATTCCACTTTCAATTTTTAGGGGAAGAGATTGAGGTTACCACATGATTTGAATTAGATCATTATATTGTTTGTAATCCATCTCAATGCATTTGGAGTGGAAAAAGTGGAGGAATCAACTCATGGGACCGTTTTTACCGATGGGACCCAGTTTGGCGAAACGGGGTCCAAAACATTCTAGGAGCGTTTTGAGGCATCAAACAATGTTTTTTGGGGGTATTCTACACATAGAGAGCTTTCCAACGGCACAATAATCGCATCAATCGAAGTCCGTATACAAAAGTTATGCCACTCAGAAGTTGACCTTCCTATTTTCACACCTATGGTTCAGGAGGATGCCGTGTCAGCACCCATTATTCATGGAAAAGGGGCTAGCCACGTGTTTGTGATGTAAAATACTCTAGAAGAGTTTATTTTGTAACTCTAGTTAAGAGTTGATGTATTCAAACTTAACCACTAGTAGGCTATCGGGTTGTGTTATAACTGGGCCATTAGGAGGAAGAGGCATTCCATTCTTTCGAGAGCATTTTGTTCTATAGTTGAGAAAAGATAGCCAGGAGAGATAGGAGGTAAAGCACACAGAGAGGATCTGTGCATTGTAGCAGCCCATAGGCCACAAACATTACTTCTTTGTATCTGCAGCCATATTTCCAGACAGAGAAAGAGAGCAAAGCGGTCTCACCTTCTAGCTGGGTTTTCTCCCGAAAGGTTTCCCAGAGAACATATCCTATGTATTATGTGCATGTGAGCTTATTTTGTTGTTCTCTGCTTTTCTGTTTGATTTACTTTTACATGCATGCGCTAAATACAATTACTTTTACAGATCTAGAAATTAAATAAAACTGTAATAGTGTAGAATCTCATATTTTTAATATAATATTATCAGATCCGTTGTGAAGAACTGTCCAATGGAATATCCATGGCAGTTTATGGATCACTACATTATACACCTACTTGGGGGTTCAATGTCAATTTTTTAATCTTGTTGGCCCTTAGTTGAGCTTCAAGCATGCCTTCTCATTATGACTGATCAAGGCATGTGGATCCCTGACCCTTCTAGAGAGACACTATTTCCAAGATCACGTTCAAGACATCTCAACAAAACCAAAATCAAACCATTGTGCTTGAATTACAACCACTCTTCAGATTGAGCCTATTGGAGAGAACTACAACTAAACCAAGGAACAAGTGAGCAGTACAATATATGGTGCAAAACTAGAAAATTCATGGACATAAGATGAGATGCACTAAAACATGTTTACAGGCTACTAGAGAAGCTAAAAGGGTAATCCCTTGTCTTGAATTGTATCTCGTGGGGTGGGGGGGTACTTTCGTAGGTGCGGTACCTAACCTTGCAACAACCTATGTTTCTCCAAGGTCACTAAAGGTTGTGTTACAAGTTACAACTATGCTAACAGAAACATCCTCCCCCATTCCTCACCCCCTGTTTCTACACTTTTTGTATTGAAATTAGTACAAAAATACTCAAGGTCATGCCAACAATATACTCACGTTGCAATCATGGTCATCTTGTAGCCTTCTCACAACTTGTTGTCTGAAACTCGGTAATAATGTGTTGGTTTATCAAGCATCAACGGTAGTTATTTATCTTTTAGTCTCAGTAGTTGTCCGACCTTCACTGCATTTTTTGTGTTGTTTGTACAACTTTCAATGCGATGTATAAGCACCGTTTTAGAAACTGAATAATTAAGGCTGATATGCAACTTTTGATGAGAACTCTGAAGCCTTCCAAAGGTTACTATATTAAACAATCTTGCAGTATGGTTTTGTTGAGACTATTGCACTGTAGAAAGTTTTTGAATGTGCTATTGCCTGGATTTGGCAGAAGGAAAACTTTAGACTTTCAAATTTGCCAACAAGCCTAAATGAAGGTTTTGCTACAAAAGGTAATTTCATAAAGGGTTGGATACCATATCAAAAATAAATTTATCCAACAAAGCAGATTATGTTGAAAACTGGATTTTAGTGATGGTAACCTTGCATTAGGGCGCACTAAATCAAACATAAGGTGCTCAATCTAGGACTAAGCTAGTAGTCCTTTTCTTAAAAATGTATAATCGAGGATCGAGGATCAAGGCAACCTTTGTTTTGCTGAGACCAAGGACCATTCTCAGTGTTAATAGCTACCCCAACATATATTTATACATCCGATGGTATTATCAGTGTTACTCATATATCGAAACTTAGGCAGATATATAGTTTCTCTGGAGCTCAAGAATATGGAGGGACTGGATTTTGTAACGGAGAATCTTCGACCCTTGAGTCCCTGTAGATGAAAACCAAAAGGGGGGGAGTAATTAAAGTGGCCACCCTAAGTATTCCAATATAGTTTTTTAAACAATTGCCAGTTCTTTGGTACACGGGAATAGTTAAAAAAAATTGTGAGTGCTTTATTATATAGAGAAGACATGGATGAATGGAACAATTTATGAAAAACGTGAGCCCAGAAGATTTTTATTTTTTATTTTTCAGCACTGCAAAACACTCCAGAAAGCTTGCACATGCACGTGAGTGCATCATGTAATGATCAGGGCGGTTGGTTTGCACGCCCCCCGACTGCGTTCGAATCCAACGGAGCTGTAGCATATTTCTGATCCATGGAGTATTCTCCGGTTCGATGTGACGGTGGTCAGCTTAGTTCTGACATGTATATGTAATATATGTACAAAAGAGGGCCCATAATGCTTCTAAAGGGAACTAGCCCCTCCCATTTAAAAATAAATAAATAAATGTAGTTAAGAAACCCTGTAACGAGCATGGGTTTATATGTATGAGTGGAATACTTTCTCCCTTTTCCATTAATACCATATCTCATTCACAATTCAGCACTAACAGAAGTTTCAATCGTAATGTGGAAGCCAAGTTTTTGTTGCAATGGTAAAGTTCAGTAAGAAAGACCCATTTCGTAAAAAATATAGAGCAGTGCACAACAAATTAAAAGGGGCAGGTTTGAGCAAAAGGTTAGCAGTATTTGACAAATTTAAAGGGGGGAATTGTTGTTGCATGGGTACCTCAATGCATCTCGGCAGTGCAGCAGGGTAGTGCGTCTCGACGGTGAGGGTTGCAGGTGGGTTGCAGCTGAGAGCGATGTTCGAAGGCGAGTAGGCTCATAGGATGATACTTTGTTTGGGGGGAGGAGGTTTCTGTTCGGGCAGCGGAAGAGGTTTTGATTTTTGGCAAATTTGGAATTTATATCAAGTGGGAATATTTGCGCCAGCATGGCACTGCAAGTACCGCCAGTGTGGTGACGGGCGGGCCAACCTCCTTGTTGAATCTACATGCTCCTATCAAATCGGGTTATGGGGTCATTTATGTGAACCAGCCACCATAGGGTCATTAAATGCCCTATGGCAAACTGGCTATTTGTTGCCTTCTCACGTTGCTCCACGCACAGTAGGGCAATAACATAACTATTTAACACATGGGTCGATTGATCTTGCAACCTCCAAGTGATTTGATCTGACAAGAATCAAAACATCGGTAATCGGTCAGCACAACAATGACCATCGATCGACCTTCTCACGGACTATGAGCAAGAATCAACAATCTCAAGGCTTTCTTTTGTGTTAAGGTTGCCCTTCCTTTAACCCTCCTTCAGATCTACAGGGCTCCACCGAAAAAACACCACAACAAACTTTATCTAATTCGCCAACCACACCCAACATATCAAACATGCATATCTTTCTCGTAAGCGCAGTAGCAACTTCACAACTCACAACTCTGATACCAAAATAAAATTAAGAAGACAAAACCAATTGAATGTAACTCTGCATACCTTGAGTGAGTAGCCCTTGAGGTTACCACAACCTTGGAGTCTCTGAGATTGCCACATCCCATTAATGATAAAAAGCAAACAATACAAATTTATAAGAGTACATTTAGTTAGAGGGATCAAACGCTTTCCCCATAATATAAACTAAATTCTAAATAAAACAATAATTTAAAAAATACAATAATCTATACAACAACTTTCTCCATTATTTCTAGCAACACCCATATTTATCCACTGCCAAAGAATCCAACACTTTTGTTTATAAATCTTCAACTTGATAGGGGTTGTGGTAGACTAAGACAAAATTCAAGTTTTTGGCTAGTTGCTTATCATTTGTCCATGTTGCTAAGGTCTACACGCTCCATGCAATGGCTCTATGTGATATCTATACACACAGGTCTCGCCGTCCATGCAAGAACTGGACTTAATCTTGATGGATCCTCATCCATCAAGATGACTCTTCAACATAGCTTCATCTACAGTCCGCATTTGTTCTCTGCATCCAATGCTCATTTTCAATGCATTGTTCTGCTCTTCTCGGATACATAAGAGAATAAAATATATATCGTTACGTTATTTGGTACAATACTTTCTTTGAGTATCAATAGTTTAAAGCGATTTTCCAAAAATATTCGAATAATACTCTCAGCAATAATGTCATATAGAAGATGCCTTGGTTGTCGCTCGGACATAAATTATTTGTAAGAAATAATTTGACAATGTGTTGTGGTGGTTCTGGTCCTCTTTGAAAGACCCGGTAGGTTTGGGTAGGACCAGATAGAGACATAGAGACACCTAGCAAAAGCTACCAATACTTGCAGACCTGACAGCTGCTACCATTATACTTATACTTATATTGATACCGAGAACAAAGGGTGGGCACATACTGGTCAAAATCCAGCAACAATTTATTGGAATCGCAAGTTTGATAGCTAGTTTTTGCACAATCAAAGCGTCCAGGGGTTTTTCAGGTGCTGAATCCAAATATACAGTTAAAAAACCAGTTTAACTGCAACAAATCAAGATTTAACCTCAATTTCTTCCGCTGGATTCAGTCACCGAAATCTCCAAAAAATCACATTATAAACAACTCCTTAAAAAACGTAGTCTCTTGATTTAGATATTTAATACTTAATTACATACCTTTAAACGATTTATTATCCTTGCAATAGGGCAGTATAATGTATGGGTAAATTACTGACTCCCTAATTAGTAATTATTTGACTAATAATTTAATTTTTTTGGTCTAAAATTAACTTTATGAAAATTTTTTTTTTTTTGAAATATTTTATTTTGAGTTTTTTTAATTATATATTGATTAGGCTCTTATTTTCGGATGTGACCTATATTCAGAAATGTTTACAGACTTCTTTCTGCGTAGTAGTGAGGGAGGGACGTGGGGAATGACTGCCTGATTTGACATTTCGAGCACTGGTGACTGACAACGAAACAAGACATGCACCTATGCAAATGGAAAAGGCCACATATGAGTTAAGCTTGTTTATGGGCGATTCGTATTTCAGACCCCATAGCATTTTAAATGCGGCCTGACATGGCCGCTCGATACCCCAATATAATACGTCGCCATGCCACTGCCATTGGAAAAGAAACGGAGATCAATATGCTCTGGGTATCGATGTCAGGTCGCATTTAAAATGCAATAGGGTCTGAAATAGGAGTCGCCTTGTTTATGAGGGAGTGTAAGGTACCTGAATTTTATCTCACGGACTTGAGGTAACTCGACATGAAATCTCATGCCAAGAATGTATTATTATAATTTGAATTTTAATAAATTTATATTATTTTATATAAATAGTGTATAATATAAAAAATTATATTAAAATAAACTAAATATTATATAAATATATTTAATATTATAAAAAATAAATTTTTAAAATAAAAATATTTAAAGTAAAATATTTTGAAATATAATATTTTATTATATATATAATATATATATAATATATATATAAATATATATTTTTAAATTTAATGAAATCAATATATGTTAAGTAGTATAATTATTAAATAATAGTAAATGTAATATTAAATAGTAAATATTATTATTGAATATTAAATAATGTAAGTATTAAAATGATTTAAACATAATAGAGTTTTTCATTTTGTTGTGATATGGAAAATATGTGAAAATATATAAAATGTTTTTGTGTAAAATTTATCAAATCAAAACTATAAAAAGATAATATTGTAATCAATACACAATGGATAATGATATATTGACTATAAAATGTGATGAATGTAAATATGAAACATGATTTCAAATTTAAAGTATATATGTACTATATATAATGACATAATTTTTAATTGTTTGGAATTTGTGAAGTGTATATTATATATAATTTGTTTTTTAATTGATTATATAATATTATAGGATTTTACAGTAATAAATGTTGTATATTTACATATTAAGTTTTTGCAAATAACACATGGTAAATCATTGACTACCTAATTAGAACAATTTTGACCAAAAAAAAAAAAATCTTTGTCTAAAGTAAATTTTATAAAAACAATTTTTTATTTTATTTTTTGAAATATTTAATTTTTTTAGTTTTATGGTCATCTGTTGGTTAGGATCTTATTTTGCAATGATTTTGCCAATATTGTATGTTTGCATATGTAAAGTCAGTATTGACGTGAAATTAATTACTAGCTTGCATCTTTATATTTCGCATCATTTTAATGTTACCTTGAAGTCATTGTTCCATTGGAGGTGGCATAGTCCCTATGCGTTCTCCTACTGCCCCCGACATAGCCTACATACAACAACTTTAATAGTATGTATTTTATTATGGAATAGAAGTTGTTAGTATAAACTTTTTGGATCAACGAAAAGCCAATAAATTCACATCAACCATACTTCATGCTATTGTGTATTGTGATTCGTGCCACATGTCTTTCTATCATTTTCCTTGGTGGATCATTACATCCCCTATAAACAAAGCTCTCCAATAAACTTATTTTCAAGGCTTTTCCTACTAAAATTAACTAGCTTTGTGAGAAACTTATTTTCTAGGCTTTTCTTATTAAAATTACCCAGGTTGATGCGTATTTGTTGACTTGGGAGGAATAGACATACTTCGTCAAGCATAATGATCATGAAAAGTGACTTGGGAGGAATAGACATACTTTGTCAAACATAATGATCATGAAAAGCAAATATACTTTAGGTAAGTTTTTAAAATCGATTTGTGATTTCACCATAACAATGGATATCAATTAAATTAAAATATTAATAAATTATTTTATTATATTTTATTTTTATTTTGAAAATACATTTTTCCATTATTTTGTATATATAATTATTTACTAGTTATTATTAAAAAATTAAAATATTTTGTATATCATTTAAATTTTAAAATTAAACATTCATTAATTTTATTATATTTATTCACAACAAAGGTAAAAGAAGGTTAAAATGTAACTTGCTTTTACCTTAGTTGCATATATCATTATTTTAGAATTTGGAATGTAGTGAAATGGTTTGTCTATTTAGTTAATATTGTTTTCCTTAATTATGTAGAAAAAATATAAAATATAGTGTAGTGTGGTTTCTTTGTAAATTTGATGAATAATGTAAATTAATTTATTTTGGACTTGAAACTTTTTATCAATTAGGAGTTGTAATTTTATGGAAACAATATTATTGCAGAGAAATACCTCATTGGTGATTTAAACAAAAAGTTCATTTTAAACTCCAGATCCTTGTGTATTCAGAATTGTAGAAGTAGGAATCTTAAGTTCCAATAGTGCAATATGCAAGAATAATAGCAGAATGACATACAAAAAAGTTGTATACATTAAAAAACATTTAATTTACTAATTTCAAAGTTCAATAATCAAACTAAGTCGCAGGAAGTTGTATACATTAAAAAAAACATATAATTTACTAATTTCAAAATTCAATAATCTAATTAAGCGCAACCTAGCCGCCTTGTTTGGTGAAAGAATTTTAAATAAATTTTGTATGTTTATATGTTGGTGTTTAAATTTTTTAAATTTTCAAAATATATTTCAATAATTAAATAAATATTGAATTAATAATTTTTTTATTATTTGAAATATTGAAGAATTAAATAAACTTAATTAATTATAAAAAATTAATAGAAATTTTAGCATTTTAAATCAATATTAAAAATTATGATGGATTCAAATTTTAAAATAATATAGATTTAACAATTTTAGTAAATTAATTACATTAATTAAATAGATGATCTAGGTGGTTCGAGAGACATACTCAAAGGTTAAAGAGGGCTTATAATAGCTCAAAATTCAAAGTGATCATATTACTCTTGAACTAGGACCAGATTGAAGTGCTAGTCGCCCTGATTCCAACGATGTGAACGACACTCCAATCCGAGCCCGTGTGAGGGAGATAGAGCTCATCAAAGTGGACTAGTGGCAGGCTTAATGAGGCAGTAAA
>APFE031079379.1:0-14390 GCA_000404065.3 Pinus taeda | reverse complement strand
CTAATAAGTCTAATAAGTCTGTTATTAAGATCCCCAATGTTCCAAATAAACATGATATGAGAGTCGTTAATCTCTCATATGTAATGCTCACTCCTCAAGAGATTAATACCCTTAGTAAAGGATTGGGATTCGCGGTCTGTCCCAAGAACGTTCCATTTGGAAGCATCATCTGCAACATTGAGGGACTCAATGCCTTTCATTAAATAATAAGGAGATATTAAGATAGGAATTCTCCCTTGTTATGTTGAAATCTAATCGGCCAAGGAGTAATTTAAATAAAGAGGGTTTGGAGGCTCTTATATCTCTTCGTAATAATGATAATATAGTTGTGCTTAAGACTGATAAAGGAGGAGCGAGTGTTGTGTTAAATAAGGTTCATTACATTCATAAGATGAATGAGCATCTAAATTGTGGAAGCTATAAAAGAATCTACTTCAACCCTATTCCCAAGGTAATAAAATAGGTCAAGAAAGCCATCATGGAAACTAACCTTGAAGATAAAATAAAAATTAAGTTGATCCCATCTTGTGAAGTTATACCTTGAATCTATGGATTACCAAAAATTCATAAGGAATGGGTCCCTCTTGAACCTATAGTTAACACCATTGGTTCCCTGACCTATGAATTAGCTAAGTATGTAGCTAATATCCTAAAACCTCTAGTTGGTACCACAGACTCTTTTATAGACGACTCAAATGATTTTGTAAATCTTATTAAGAATGAAAGGGTGGATAAGGATGATATTCTAGTAAGTTTTTACCTCGTTTCTTTGTTTACAAAGATCCCTCTAGATGAAGTTTTTCATGTTATAAAGATAGCCACCGATATTGAAACAACAAAACTTGCAGAAATTGTTTTATGGTCCACTTTTTTCAGCTCTCAAGACCATTATTATGAGAAGATATCAGGAGTTGCCATGGGTTCTCCGCTCTCACCTATTATCGCCAACTTAGACATGGAGTACTTCAAAAGGAAAGCATTTGACTCATACCCTTTGAAACCAACTTGGTGGAAAAGATTTGTTGATGGCACAAACTTAAAATGGACTCATAGCAAGGCTGAACTATAGAAGGTTTTCAATCATCTTAACTCTATATCCCGTGAAATACAATTTACTATGGAGCTTGAAGAGAACAGTAAAATCCCCCTTCTTGATGTTCTCATAAGTAGAAAAGAGGACGGAACTTTGGGACACCAGCTCTATAGAAAGAGAACACATACTCATAGCTATCTTCATGCTGACTCATACCATCATCCATCCCAAAAATCTGGGGTCTTAAACACTTTAGCTGTTAGGGCTCTTAAGATTTCTCACCCTGATCACCTAAATGAGGAGATTGAACATTTAACCTCAGTCTTGAAAAACCTAGGATACAAAGAGTTTAGTATTAAAAAATCTATAAGAAGAGCACAAGATAAGAACCTTTGTAAGAGTCCTCCTGAAAACAAGAAAGAATAATAAAATTGTGGTAAAGTATACCTTCCATTCATCCAAGTGATTACGGATAATATTGCAAATTTTTTAAGAAAGAATAACATAAAAACTCAATTTACAACATGTGGAACAATAAGGAAAATGATGAAGTGAGTCAAGTGATGAAAATGAGAATTTAGGGGTTGCCCAAAATCCCAATTTCTTTAAAAAACAAGATCGTGGACCTGTGGGTTACGGCCCACTCAATCTTTTCGGAAGCCTTTTAATCAATTTTCCGTGGATCTTCATTAAATCTAGCATCATGCAATATCTGTGAGAGCTCCCATCTTCTATTCTTCGGATCGGGCCGGAAGCGTTGAAGAGTGTTGGCTCTGCTCCCATGCGTTGCACGTTGTATCAGCAGACACGCACATATAACAGAGACACAATATTTGGATCACAATATATAAAAATTAAATGGTATTAAATCGCCATCGATGGTCGATCAATAATTTCGCAACACTCAATTACAACCCATACACACACAGGTGGTTACAACAATAAAACATATTATCATATATTATGCAAAACAGTGACATACTAAGGCCTTTCAGCCTTAGAAGCGAGCTCATGCTCGACTACATTTTACTCACACAAGTTTTCCTCACAAAAACATATATCCCTCACACCCTATTACAGTACATTTATATAAGATGCATTAGGAAGAATTGATAAGATTTTCTCCTAGTTTTTCTACAATGAAAGCTCTCCAAAAAGCGTGCATGGCTGTATCCATCTTATCTGCTTTAAATTATCTGCTTTAAATTCACTTTTCTACTTTAAAACAAGCTTTTCTCTATTATGATCCTTTGGTCTAGGTTTGCTCGCTTAGTTGCTCGGTGCTTCGGCATCACACTCCCGAGGCACAAAAATTTATGACCTCCTTGTCATATGCTTCTCCTGGTCTTTAGTAATTTTATCCACTGCATTCCTTCACTATAACTCTATGAGCTGCAACCAACCTCTGCAGTAATAGCCTCCTCTATTACACGATACCTCAACAAGCCCTCCGCACCCCTTCTTTTGGCATCCTTCTCTAGGCTGTTGCAAATCTTTTCACCTTCCGCTACTGCCATCTGCACAATAACAAGACCATAAACTCTCCATCTTTCACATACTGTACCTCTTTCCGCAGAATCTTTTACTGCTCTGATACCACCTAATGAAAACTGAGAATTTGGGGGTTGCCCAAAATCCCAATTTCTTTAAAAAACAAGATCCTTGACCTGTGGCTTATGGCCCACTCAATCTTTTCGGAAGCCTTTTAATAAATTTACCGTGGATCTTCATTAAATCTAGCATCATGCAATATCTGTGAGAGCTCCCATCTGCCATTCTTCGGATCGGGCCGGAAGCATTGAAGAGTGTTGGCTCTGCTCCCATGCGTTGCACGTTGTATCAACAAACATGCACATATAACAGAGACACAATATTTGGATCACAATATATAACAATTAAACGGTATTAGATCGCCATCGATGGTCGATCAATAATTTCACAACACTCAATTACAACCCATACACACACACATGGTTACAACAATAAAACATATTATCATATATTATGCAAAACAGTTACATACTAAGGCCTTTCAGCCTTAGAAGCGAGCTCACGCTCGACTACATTTTACTCACACAGGTTTTCCTCACAAAAACATATATCCGTCACACCCTATTACATTACATTTATATAAGATGCATTAGGAAGAATTGGTAAGATTTTCTCCTAGTTTTTCTACAATGAAAGATCTCCAAAAAGCGTGCATCGCTGTATCCATCTTATCTGCTTTAAATTATCAGCTTTAAATTCGCTTTTTTGCTTTAAAACAAGCTTTTCTCTATTCTGATCCTATGGTCCAGATTTGCTCACTTAGTTGCTTGGTGCTCCCGCATCAGTCAAGGATAACATTGATCATCAAGAGCTCAAGGGTGTGTACAAGATTGATTTTTTTGTGGCAAGAGTTATATTGGTGAAACATGTCAGTCTCTAAGAATAAGACGTAAAGAGCATCCAGCACATATAAAGAATGGGAGATCCCCTACATGAGCCCTTGCGGAACACACATCCAAAACCAAACTGTGATGACCCCGTAAATGTAATTGTTTAAAAAGTTACTGCAGTAAAAACTGAATGATATTGAGAACTTATTTTCTTTTAAAGAGTAATTTGTTGATTTCAATTATGCATTAAAGCAGTGTTTAAATAATTACTCAAGAGCATTGAGCTTCCCAAAAGGGAAAACAATTATTAGAACTGAAAATAACCACCTTCCTTAACTAGAAAGATTTCTAGGAAAAAGGAAGGGGTGAATGGTTTTCCTTTTTTTGTGCTGTAGAGACAGAAAAAAAGGGAGGAACAGAAAGAAGGAAAAAAGGGATTGGTGACTAAGTCTGGTAAGGACCAAATAGTCAAGCACACAATGTTGGCTTACTGAGGATAGTGATCTGGTAAGCAGAAGCTTAGGGGGGAGATTCAGGTCTTGTGAGACTGATCTCATGGTTGGGAGGATATCAAGCTTTACACAGATCTAGACAGGAGACTGAGCCAGACTCACCTATCTGAGCAGATCAGGTAAGTATCTGACCCTTATGTTTCCAAGACTGTCTGTGTAAATGGTAAAGGTAGCTGTTACTGTCAGTTTACTATAGCTACAGATAGTAAGTAGAGTATAAGTAATACTATCTAAACATAAGCAAAGACAGAACGAGAATGAGTATTGGACAGCTGTAATTACTTAGACCTAAGTGAACATTGTGTGACAATAGACAGGTTGAGCCAGCCTAGATAGTAAACTGTGAACCAAATACATAAAGATTACCGCTATCGGTAAACTAGAAGAATATATTACAGTATCTGTAAACAAGAAGCATATATGTCTCTGCATGTAAGAAATGATATATTTAGAGTGCTGTAGAACTCAGAGGACTAGCAATTTAGGGATTGTCAACTAGTAACTATAAAGAAAGACGAAGACAGAACAGTCTGTAGAAATAATTGATAGCCCAGTTCTGTATTAAGGATGGATTCCAAGAAACAGTTATATCTGAAGCGGTGAGGAGTTCATAGCCATACTCCAATTAAACAGATAAGGCTCGAACCTATATGGCTCAAATGAGCGAATACCTTCCTTAATAGCCACTGAATATTAAAGACGAACGTGAATCTTATATGACCAAGGACGAACAATATTAAACATTGAAAACTGGAAAATCGATTCAGCTAGCCCATGAGGGTTCTAGCAAGCCGTAGCAACGGCATCTTAAACATAGTAATAATTAAAGACAGTGTAGGGAATAGAGTTATAATGCGTGCAGCATCCATAAAAGAGACTCGATTCATGTCAAACATCGACAATCGTCTTCTGAGACAATGTAAACGCCAAATATAGACATCGAAGTACATTCAGAAGTAACAGAACTCGATTACATTGAGTATTGCCGTAATGACGGTATTATTCTATAAGAACTGTGGAAAATAACGCTTAGTAAGTAAAGAAATGAGATACAGTTACATTGACAGTATGTAAACAAGAAAATGAGGAATTCTGAAATAGACAATAACCATTAAACAAGTTACAGCCATAAGGGTTTCCAACCTCGGAAGGTATCGCAGGTCACCCATACATCTATAGGGTTAGATGCAGGTGTGACCGCATGCTGCCAGGGTGCATGAGCAAACCCTAGGTATAAGTACAAACCCTTAACGGGTGCAACCAAACATACATGCGAGTAACCAGATTGAAACCAGAAATCAAATATATGCAATGGAGCAACCATCAAACCTATGTAATATAAAACAGGCTATATTCAACTCGTATCCGAGGAAAAATTAACAGCATATAAATATATACAGAAGTATGAAAATCCATAAACCGAGATTCTCAGAGGTTCATAGTTCAGTAAACCAAATACTGCCAAACATTTAAACTCACGGCCGTAGCCACTAGCATATTCAGGATTATACATCGGTTTAAGTAAAACAGATAGAACCTAAAGCTACAGAAGGCAGGGTAGTAACCCAGATCTTCATATGAGGGATGATGCCATAAATATCCCAAGACTATATAGCCGGAATGAGACCAGGTCTTTGTATACCTGCGGCCAACCAGATATGTTCAGGTTGGGGTCTCATCCTTAAGCTAGAGCAAAACCCTCTGACAAACCGAGAGGGATAACGATGCAACAGTCATAAAAACCAAACCCTGATATCAGTTAAATACCTAGAAGTTCGGCGGTCCTTGATGGCAGGGCTCTTCCAGATCCATCGGAGCAAGAGAAATTGCTCATACCTGGCAAGTAAAAGATCAGGCGTTAATCTGAGTTCATTAAAACACCAAATCGAAAAACAAATCCTTAAACTGTGAACATTTACCTGGCTAGGTCCGGACTGAGACTCCATGTGGAGAAATCTTGCTGTAAGAGGGTAAGAACTCGAAGTTGCAGTGGCCTCGGAGTGCAATGGCACAGTAAACCCTTTGTCGTGAGGGCAGAGGAAGCTGATGAACGCGGAGCAAAAGAACAATCGCGAATAAACCGGAAAAAGATCTGTATATACCCCTACTTGCCAGAGGCAGAGACGTGGCGTAGTATTAACCTTTGATCTCTCACAGTTCATGCCCACCGTCGATGAGGGTGATGTAATCAAGGAGGAAGGCGCGGGAAAGCCCAAGTGCCGTGACCATGCCACCGTCACGTGAACCGGACAGGGGAGACTCCACATTGCTGCCAAATGTCCTACGTTGGGATTGCCAGATCCCAAAGTCAACACAGATATGAAACATTAAAATGATAAGGTTGATGATCACAGCCACGTTATCACCGGTCCATAGGTTATGGAAAACTATACCTGCCGCCATAGTGTAATTGCCTTTGGGTTAGGCCGAATACATGGTTGTGGCAGCCAAATTAATGTCCAAATATATTAATTAAAGAATAGTGGAAACCTACGCATAACAAGTGCGGAAATATACCTATATGTAACTGATGTTGATATTTATATTATACCATAAATTTTTTTTACATGTGTAGTTATATTCGTATAGGTATGTGACAATTGGTATCAGAGCCAAGTTATCCATACTGTGGCCTCTGGGATGTGAATGACGAGAAGATCATAATGACATTAACAATAAGTAAAAAATGTGCAGGAAGCTCACAATACTATCTCTTTCATGATCAGACCAGGCTAGTTAAGAAGAAGGAAAAGAGTAACAGAGGTATCACAATTGATTAGCATGCAGGGGTCGGGCGGCGCACAGCACAGGCCTGCAGCCAATTTGGGGCCTGCAGCAAATTTTGGAGACAATGCAGAGTTGTGGGTGCAGCTGGGTGAGGAGACCCGCAGCACGAATCTAGCCATACTAGAAACCGTTCAAGAATTGAAAAATGAAATGGCTCGGCTCCGGGCAGATAATGCACGGTTGACCATGGAGCAGGAGAGAATATTAAAAAGCCTGTCTGACAAACAGAACCCACCACTAGCTAACCCTAGCACAGAGCAGCAGAGAATAACAGAGGAAGAACGCTATCACGCAGAATCTGAAATCCCTGAAGAAGAAGAGGATCAATCTGCTAATGCCTCAGAACAACAGACCTCAAAGCGTCAAAAAGTGGAGTTGCAAGGGGAATTTCGAAAGATTAAACCTCCACATTATGATGGGGAACAAGAGGAAGCAGCTGAGGCATGGCTAATCAACATGAATAAATACTTCCAGCTGTATGAGTATGACCATAACTTGAAGGCACGTTTGGCCATCTTCCAGTTACAAGGGAAGGAAACACTGTGGTGGGAGGAGGTAAAAATTGTTAAAGGAGTAACTGAATGAACTATAACCTGGGAAAAATTCCATAAATATTTTAAGGAGAGATAATTGACGGAACGATTTTATGATGAGAAGGCAAAAGAATTCCATGATCTGCGATTGGGCCAGCAGACCATGGATGAGTTCATCAATCGTTTCACATCTCTGCTTCGCTATGTACCCTACCTTAAAGAAGAAAAAGCCAAAGTGCAGCGGTTTGTTAGCAGCCTACCCATGTATATGAGAGAAAGGATTGAATTTGACAATCCTAAATCAATCGATGAGGCGATTCGCAAAGCCAGAATCTGCTATCAGCAGAGTAAGCAGAAAGGGGATAGTACCAACAGAAAATGGAGTGAGAAAAAGAACAGTAAAACTGTTGGAAATTATAAAGGAAGTCGAAGCAGTGGAATCAAAGGTAGCAACAAGAATCAGAACAATAGAGCAGCACCAAGGAATGCATTCAGAGTCAAATCCATCAGTGAAACCAGAATGAGTGAGCAGCCCGCCAAGATGGATGCTGAGGGATCAAACAGACCTCCAGTGCAGTGCTGGGGCTGTGGTGGACCGCACTATGTCAAGAATTGTCCGCAAAGGAAGGGAGCTGACCAGATATCCCAGATTCATGAGGCATCAACCGTGGGTGACGTGGGACGGAGTATGCCAAGAATTAACGCAGCTTTGGACAACCGCCAAGCAGAATATCAGCCCACCATGGTAGAGTTTGAAGGTAAACTTTTAAACCTTTCCGTCTCTGTTCTAATAGACCCTGGCGCTACTTTAAGTTATATTAGTCCAAAGTTAGTTGAACAGTGTAAATTACAGCCTGAAAAATTCAGGAATCCTTGGCTGGTACAGCTATCTACAGGGACCAAAAGACGAGTAATGGCAAAGGTAAAAAGCTGCCCTATCACGGTAGTAGGACAGCCAGTAATGGCAGACCTGAATATACTGCCCCTCGGGTCCTATGATGTTTTAATTGGGATGGACTGGCTAGAGAAGCATTGGGCTTTGGTGAACTGTAAAATGAAGATGATACGGTACAAGGATGATGTTGGAATAGAACAGGAAATGCAAGGAATTAAACGACCAGTACAGATCCGACCAATCACCGCATCTCAGCTGGCCAAATGCATCCAGAATAGATGCCAAGTGTATGCTATTCAGGTAGGCTATGCAGAAACTAAAAATAAAGGGAACCCGTTAGAACATCTCCCTGTCATAAAGGAGTTCGCAGATGTATTTCCAGAAGAAATTCCTGGATTACCTCCAAAGAGGGATATAGACTTTACCATTGAGTTGATACCAGGAGCTGCTCCAGTTTCGCGGGCCCCTTATAGAATGAGTGTACCAGAGTTGACCGAATTGAAAATGCAGCTACAGGAATTGCTGGAGAAGAATTATATCCGGCCCAGTGTATCTCCATGGGGAGCCCCGGTGTTATTCGTAAGAAAGAAGGATGGAACTCTTAGAATGTGTATTGATTACCGGCAGCTAAACAAGCTCACCATTAAAAACAAATACCCTTTACCTCGAATCGATGAACTTTTCGATCAAGTCAAGGGAGCGACAGTTTTCTCTAAGATTGATCTACGATCTGGATACCATCAGATCAGAATTAAAGATGAAGACATCGCAAAAACAGCCTTTCGAACCCGGTATGGACACTACGAATTTGTAGTACTGCCTTTTGGTTTGACTAATGCACCCGCCACGTTCATGTGTTTAATGAACAGTGTATTTCATCAATTTTTAGACAAGTTTGTACTAATCTTTATTGATGATATCTTGATTTATTCTCGCTCCAAGGAGGAGCATGAGAAACATCTTCGGATGGTATTGCAAACATTGCGGGAACATCAATTGTACGCCAAACTCAGCAAATGTGATTTCTATAAAGAAGAAATCCAGTACCTAGGACATGTGATCTCAAAGGACAGAATTGCGGTAGATCCTGAGAAAATAAAAACCATACTGGATTGGCCTGTGCCAAAAGATGTGGCATATATCAGATCTTTCATGGGATTGGCGGGATATTACAGAAGATTTGTGGAAGGCTTTTCAAGGGTGGCATATCCCATCACATCCTTGCAAAATAAAGGGAGGACATTCAGGTGGAGTTCCGAATGTGAACAAAGTTTTGAGAGGCTTAAGCAATTACTCACATCTGCTCTAGTTTTTAAGTATAGTTGATCCAAACAAGGACTATGTGGTATGTACTGATGCCAGCAGAGAAGGTGTGGAAGGTGTGTTAATGCAGGAAGGGAAAGTGATCGCCTACGAATCAAGGAAATTAAAGGAACATGAGCAGAAATATTCTGCCTATGATCTGGAACTAACTGCTGTCATACATGTGCTTAAGATGTGGCGACATTACCTTTTGGGTAGGATATTTTTGTTACTCACAGATCATCACAGCTTAACGAATTATTTTAGTCAGCCCACACTGAACGCAAGACAAGCTCGTTGGGCAGATTTCCTAAGTGGATTCGACTTTGACATTAAACATCTGAAGGGAAAGGAAAATCAGGTAGCTGATGCGCTAAGTCGAAAAGTACAATGTTTGTACGAAATTACATTCAGTAGATGGGAAAACTCATTGCAGGAAATGATGAAGACAGCAGCAAGTCAAGATGCTGAATATCAGCAATTGAAGCAGCAAATGCCACTTTCCAGCAAAGGAAATCCACAAGACTATGAGGTTAGCAGTGATGGAATGCTGCTTTATAAAAAGAGGTTGTTCGTACCAAATGACAACAGTCTCAAAAAAGTGATAATGGATGAGTTTCATACCAGTCACTATGTTGGTCATCCTGGATATCAGAAAATGTTGACTGCACTATGAAAGGAATATTACTGGCCGGGAATGAAAAAGCATGTGGCTGAATATTTAGCACGATGTTTGGAGTGTCAACAGATCAAAGCTGAGCATCAGCATCCGGCCGGATTACTGCAGCCCCTACCCATCCCAGAATGGAAGTGGGAGGTTATATCAATGGACTTTATAACTGGACTGCCTAAAACAAAAAGGAATAATGACTCTATTATGGTAGTAGTTGACAAGTTAAGTAAGGTGGCACATTTCATACCTGTACAATCCACTTACAAGGTAGTGCAAATTGCACATGTTTTCATGCAAAACATATTCAGACTTCATGGACTCCCAAAGACTATCATATCAGATCGAGATGTGAAGTTTACTTCCGCTTTTTGGAGAGCGCTATTTGCGGAATTGGGAACCCAGCTGAATTTCAGCACCGCTTACCATCCTCAAACCAATGGGCAGACGGAGAGGGTAAATCAAATAGTGGAAGATATGTTGAGAGCATGTGTCATGCAAAAACCTGCACAATGGGAGGACTACTTACACTTAGTGGAATTCGCTTACAATAATGGATATCATACATCCATTCAGATGTCTCCATTTGAAGTCTTGTATGGACGAAAATGTCGAACGCCCACAAACTAGAGTAGCCCGGAAGACAAATTAAGGTTGGGACCAGAAATGCTCAAGGAAATGGAGGACATGGTCAAAAGGGTAAGGACCAACCTGAAGGCTGCTCAAGATCGACAGAAAAACTTTGCAGATCAGAAAAGAAGGTTCAAGGAATACCAGGTGGGAGACCATGTTTATATCAGAATTCAGGCACGGAAAAGTACGTTGCAATGGAGCAGCTGTG
Source organism: Pinus taeda (assembly GCA_000404065.3). Lineage (NCBI taxonomy): Eukaryota > Viridiplantae > Streptophyta > Pinopsida > Pinales > Pinaceae > Pinus > Pinus taeda. Next base: position 3,436 of record APFE031079379.1, on the reverse strand, counting down.
CCAAACTGGCACCCCAATACTTCGGACCTTTTCAGGTCTTAGCAAGGGTTGGGCCAGTAGCATATCAGCTAGCCTTACCAAGCCACATTAGAATTCATAATGTTTTCCATGTGTCCATGCTTAAGAAATATATCTATGACCCTAAGCATGTGATCAAGTGGCAAGATATCAGGGTAAGGATTGTTTTAACTGAACTAATTGAAAATGTATCCATGATAAAAGACTGATATGGTTAATGATTGCAGGAAGAACCGGAAGGAGAAGTTCGGGTCGAGCCGCTGAGCATTCTCGACCGGAGAGAAGTGCAGTTGCGGAAGCGGGTTATTACCCAAATTAAAGTGCAGTGGCAGCACTATGGGCCTGAAGAGGCCACATGGGAGGACAAAGAGCTGTTTCAGAAAGCCTATCCGGGACTGTTTGGAGATACTAGACATTGGGACGATGTCCAATCTTAGGAGGGGGAGATGTGATGACCCCGTAAATGTAATTGTTTAAAAAGTTACTGCAGCAAAAACTGAATGATATTGAGAACTTATTTTCTTTTAAAGAGTAATTTGTTGATTTGAATTATCCATTAAAGCAGTGTTTAAAGAATTACTCAAGAGCATTGAGCTTCCCAAAAGGGAAAACAGTTATTAGAACTGAAAATAACCACCTTCCTTAACTGGAAAGATTTCTAGGAAAAAGGAAGGGGTGAATGGTTTTCCTTTTTTGTGCTGTAGAGACAGACAAAAAGAGAGGAACAGAAAGAAGGAAAAACTGATTGGTGACTAAGTCTGGTAAGGACCAGATAGTCAAGCACACATTGCTGGCTTACTGAGGATAGTGATCCGGTAAGCAGAAGCTTGGGGGGAGATTCAGGTCTTGTGAGACTGATCTCATGGTTGGGAGGATATCAAGCTTTACCCAGATCTAGACAGGAGACTGAGCCAGACTCACCTATCCGAGCAGATCAGGTAAGTATCTGACCCTTATGTTTCCAAGACTGTCTGTGTAAATGGTAAAGGTAGCTGTTACTGTCAGTTTACTAAAGCTACAGATAGTAAGTAGAGTATAAGTAATACTATCTAAACAGAAGCAAAGACAGAACGAGAATGAGTATTGGACAGTTGTAATTACTTAGACCTAAGTGAACATTGTGTGACAATAGACAGGCTGAGCCAGCCTAGATAGTAAACTGTGAACCAAATACATAAAGATTACCGCTATCGGTAAACTAGAAGAATATATTACAGTAACTGTAAACAAGAAGCATATATGTTTCTGCATGTAAGAAATGATATATTTAGAGTGCTGTAGAACTCAGAGGACTAGCAATTTAGGGACTGTCAACTAGTAACTATAAAGAAAGACGAAGACAGAACAGTCTGTAGATATAATTGATAGCCCGGTTCTGTATTAAGGATGGATTCCAAGAAACAGTTATATCTGAAGCGGTGAGGAGTTCATAGCCATACTCCATTTAAACAGATAAGGCTCGAACCTATATGGCTCAAATGAGCGAATACCTTCCTTAACAGCCACTGAATATTAAAGACGAACGTGAATCTTATATGACCAAGGACGAACAATATTAAACATTGAAAACTGGAAAATCGATTCAGCTAGCCCATGAGGGTTCTAGCAAGCCGTAGCAACGACATCTTAAACATAGTAATAATTAAAGACCGTGTAGGGAATAGAGTTATAATGCGTGCAACATCCATAAAAGAGACTCGATTCATGTCAAACATCGACAGTCGTCTTCTGAGACAATGTAAACGCCAAATATAGACATCGAAGTACATTCAGAAGTAACAGAACTCGATTACATTGAGTATTGCCGTAATGACGGTATTATTCTATAAGAACTGTGGAAAATAACGCTTAGATAAGTAAAGAAATAAGATACAGTTACATTGACAGTATGTAAACAAGAAAATGAGGAATTCTGAAATAGACAATAACCATTAAACAAGTTACAGCCATAAGGGTTTCCAACCTCGGAAGGTATCGCAGGTCACCCATACATCTATAGGGTTAGATGCAGGTGTGACCGCATGCTGCCAGGGTGCATGAGCAAACCCTAGGTATAAGTACAAACCCTTAACGGGTGCAACCAAACATACATGCGAGTAACCAGATTGAAACCAGAAATCAAATATATGCAATGGAGCAACCATCAAACCTATGTAATATAAAACAGGCTATATTCAACTCGTATCCGAGGAAAAATTAACAGCATATAAATATATACAGAAGTATGAAAATCCATAAACCGAGATTCGCAGAGGTTCATAGTTCAGTAAACCGAATACTGCCAAACATTTAAACTCACGGCCGTAGCCACTAGCATATTCAGGATTATACATCGGTTTAAGTAAAACAGATAGAACCTAAAGCTACAGAAGGCAGGGTAGTAACCCAGATCTTCATATGAGAGATGATGCCATAAATATCCCAAGACTATATAGCCGGAATGAGACCAGGTCTTTGTATACCTGCGGCCAACCAGATATGTTCAGGTTGGGGTCTCATCCTTAAGCTAGAGCAAAACCCTCTGACAAACCGAGAGGGATAACGATGCAACAGTCATAAAAACCAAACCCTGATATCAGTTAAATACCTAGAAGTTCGGCGGTCCTTGATGGCAGGGCTCTTCCAGATCCATCGGAGCAAGAGAAATTGCTCATACCTGGCAAGTAAAAGATCAGGCGTTAATCTGAGTTCATTAAAACACCAAATCGAAAAACAAATCCTTAAACTGTGAACATTTACCTGGCTAGGTCCGGACTGAGACTCCATGTGGAGAAATCTTGCTGTAAGAGGGTAAGAACTCGAAGTTGCAGTGGCCTCGGAGCGCAATGGCACAGTAAACCCTTTGCCGTGAGGGCAGAGGAAGCTGATGAACGCGGAGCAAAAGAACAATCGCGAATAAACCAGAAAAAGATCTGTATATACCGTACCTGCCAGAGGCAGAGACGTGGCGTAGTATTAACCTTTGATCTCTCACAGTTCATGCCCACCGTCGATGAGGGCGATGTAATCAAGGAGGAAGGCGCGGGAAAGCCCAAGTGCCGTGACCATGCCACCGTCACGTGAACCGGACAGGGGAGACTCCACATTGCTGCCAAATGTCCTACGTTGGGATTGCCAGATCCCAAAGTCAACACAGATATGAAACATTAAAATGATAAGATTGATGATCACAGCCACGTTATCACCGGTCCATAGGTTATGGAAAACTATACCTGCCGCCATAGTGTAATTGCCTTTGGGTTAGGCCAAATACATGGTTGTGGAAGCCAAATTAATGTCCAAATATATTAATTAAAGAATAGTGGAAACCTACGCATAACAAGTGCAGAAATATACCTATATGTAACTGCTGTTGATATTTATATTATACCATAATTTTTTTTTACATGTGTAGTTATATTCGTATAGGTATGTGACA
>APFE031079369.1:0-12945 GCA_000404065.3 Pinus taeda | reverse complement strand
CAGTGTTTGTTTTGAATAGCAACAGATAAGATGCATGCAAAAATTTCAATCAGAAAAACTTTTGTAAACATGCAATACTAATATTTTGTCAAATCAACAAGTTATGGTAGAGTTTAGTAATTATATCACATGTTATCCCATAATTCATACATTCCCCCCTCCAATTGGAAAACAGATTCCATGACCATAAAGCATATAAAAGATGTTGTGCTGACAAGGAAAGGGAATGAACAATACTACAATAAATGAAGCAGAGGACACATATCAATGATAGGACGGTGAAAATTATGGTTATAATGAGAGCGGAGTGTTTAAAGATAGCTATGAATAAGAGATAGGACACTTTGGAGTGATGATAAGTTATGTGAAAAAGAAAAAGGATATCAATATGCCAAAAAGATGCTTTGCTGACATTCTTCTAGCTAAAAATGATGTGATTGATCCGAAAATAATTTCTCATGTATAAAGGTTCAAAACAGGGAAAAATTTAAGGAAATAACTTCTCTGATAAAAAGAGAGAATAAGAAAAGGGTATTATAGTAATAATTGACGATAAGATATAACTTCAATACCATAAGCAAAGCCTCTGCTGCCAACGGACGTCCATAGCCTCAACAGGGTTGCTTTTAAACCCATATGAGCTAGGATCCTCAATTTATAAATGGAGAGTTCTAGTGTTGTTATATAGAAGAGATCAATGTGTTGGCGTGGTAACCAGATAACTACACTTCCATTCACTAGGATGTAGCAAAAATGATCAGGTCGGCTCGTGATGAGACCTCCTGTTCCAAGGATATTGTGGCTATCCAATGGATCATAACCCTGGCATGGTGGCCATAGTGGGAATGTCACTTTGCTACATTCTTATGAACATGGTAGGATGGCTCTTAATGAGACCCCCTATCCTCTATTTGCAGGAAAACTTTTGTTGTATTTACACATTTTTATGATAAATAGAGGGAGGCTCAATACTCCTTAAGAGTATGGATGGTGGAAGAAGTTGAACATGTCAATAGAAAAAAATATACCCATAATCTCATTTATTACAGATAGAGAAGATTACAACCAAGAAGGGTGGAACCAGCATGGTATTAAGGTGATCAATCAGTATCATGTTCAACAAAAAACAATGCAGTGAAGTAGTATATAAATAATTGTGTCCCTTTTGAAAAGAATCTATCGTCGAGGAGATATCCTGTTAAAGATCATAACATGAATGATATTAACTCGCTTCAATAGAATCCATAATTCTTGTCCTCATAAAAGTAGTGTACTTCATTCCATGATGGGGAATTAATAAAATGTGGTTGAGATGAACTAGGAATAATCCCACAAGAGGAAAGAAGGGTTGTTCTCGAAAATACTCCCAAAGCGTTGTTCCTTGTAGGGAACAACAAAGGAAAATACACGCAAAAGTGTTGTTCAGAGATATCTGAGTAGAGGAGTTATGATGGATATCATAAGGTATGAGGCCATTTCATATCATCAAACATTAGGTCTCCATCATTTGTTGAGAAGTCGTTCCAAGGAACAAGCCATTCACCACACAGAAGGGATGGTTTATTTTCAAACTGTGTTTCTGGGAAAGAAAATATGAATTTTAGAAAAGTGAGAGAGGTTTTTTTCCACCATTGACTTAAGAAGAAAAAATTCTTTTATTTTTTACACAGGTTTCATGGTTTGGGAGAAATGTCAAAAACATCATTTGCTTCAAGAGGGTTAGTGCACCTCTGCAGTGACCTTGGTAAAATAATTTTTTCTTCTATATGAAATGACAAAATGAATTTCTTGATGAGTCAACTAATAAGTAGACACAAATATCTTTCTAATGAGATATCATGAGTTCAATTTTAAGTTTAGGAAGGCCTTCAAAAGTTGACTGCAACATCACTATGCATTTCGGCAGCCTCATTCTACAGATTTTGACCAGTCTTGGGAGGATGGACTTTTGACAGAGAAAATGAACTCCCAATTGAAACATTCAAGATGTGCTAGAAAGTAGTCTCGAAAATATTTCCAACATGCTACTGCATTCTAAATTTGGCTAAGGGAAAGGCCTCCAAACGCAGGTGGAAAGAGGCACTACGCTTTTGACCAGTTTGCCCAAAACTTGTTCTTCCTTTAAAAAGGAACCACTGTTGATGTTCCTTAAGAGGAACATCAATTGTTCCTTAAGAGGAATAGCAGTTGTTCCTTAGATGGAACAAAAAAATCACAAACACATGAAACTGCTATTCCTCAAATGGAATGGCTAATGTTCCTTAAGAGGAACAACAATTGCTCCTTTAGAGGAAGAACAAAAAGACAAACATATGAAATTCTTGTTTCTTTAAATGGAACAGTGGTTGTTCCTTAAGAAGAACAGCAGTTGTTCCTTAAGAAGAACAGCAGTTGTTCCTTAAGAGGAACAAAAAAAAGACAAACATACGAAACTATTGTTCCTTAAATGGAATGATTGCTATTCCTTAAGAGGAACAACAAAAAGACAAACATACGAAACTATTGTTCCTTAAATGGAACGACTGTTGTTCCTTAAGAGGAACAACAAACAACATTCATACGAAAATTGGTGTTCCCTGTAGGGAGAAGCAAGGGGAAAATAGAAAAAAAAAACTAATGTAAAATCTATTATCCAAGCAAATCCAATCAAATAAAAAGAAAACACCAGAAAAAGGTAAACTTATGTACATGTTTCAAGAGAATACATCGTTTAGTGGACTGGTGTTGTCGAAGAGTTTCCTTCTGCAGTAAGAATTTATATTGTGTGGTCCTCATTGTTCAACTTCCAATGGAGTGGAAACTACAATTTAAAGTGAGAAACACCTGAAACACAAAAACATAAAAGAAATCAGAAAAGAAATAACACTTTATTAAGTTACAACAGCTATGATGTTATTTCCTAAGGCAAGGAAAAAAATGATCTCTTTGAAAAATGTTTTGGCAGCAATGACATGACATGAATCTTCAAATGGAAATCAATTATTCATTGCTTCTATTATGAATCCGTTGGGCAATGAATTGGATGAAATTCCCTTGTTTCATTAAAATTTCTTTCAAGAATTACTCGTCCATAAATTGACCTTCTTTATTCTCTTAGGACCTGCAAAAAAACGAGTGTCTACCTGTGATAAAACATTAAATTATGAAGAAAGAGAGGTGATTGGGCTCCCGTAATCCAAGAATTATGAAAAAAATTAACAAGTAGTTACTCTGTATAACAAATCCATGGAGAAAATAACAAAGTGAAATTTATTTGTCACTTGTGGGAGAGCAGTGGCCAATCATGCTAACCTGCAGTGTGTTAAACACAACTTCTTTGTTTTTTGTTCAAATTGAGTGATTCAAAAGCGAGGTGAGAGCTAATTCAAAGGTATATCTCCAATAGAAATAGGTTTTAAAAATTCAATGATATGATATGTCAATTTTACTTAGAACAACCTACATAAAAGAGTCATGTTTTATTACCCCACTTCGAACAAGAGTAGGTATTTTAAGCATAGAGTTTTCGTTTGATGTCAGATTCCAATGATTCAAATTGGAAATGAAATTAGATTAATTTTTTTTATCTCAAATAGAAACATGTTTTGAAGAAAAGAATAATTGATAGATCAAGTACTCTAAGGAACAACCGGAAAAATAGAGTTTTAAGAGTACTGATTTACGATAGATAGTTAGTATTTTTGTCATAAATTCCTCATATGATATCGAAAATGAGTGATTCAAATTGGCTTGTAAACTATATTAATAGTAGAATATGCCATAATTTTTTTTTTTTCAAAATATGGTCATTTAGGCTTTCAAGAACGGATTGTCCCATCTCTGTTCCTGAGTTGTCTGCTAGACACCTTGTCAATGTTTTGGTTCTAACTTTTTCGTTTCAAATCCAAATTGAGTAATTCAAATTGGGTTAGAAAGTAAAAATAAAGGGATACTTAGGATATAAATAAGTTTTAAAAATATTCCCTTTTGGTCCCTCTAAACATGACTATCCCGCTGTGTTTCCAGAAATTTCGTCAAGCCCACAAGCCAAAAAAATATGATATTCAAGCATTTCTTTTTTAAATCGGTGATAAAAATGAACATGAGTGTTTATAGAACTGTTATTTCCATTATAATTCATCTACATACACAAATTAATTAAAAATTTTATCAACGATGCTGATTTCCACAACGTGTTGCAACAAAACAACTATTTTTACATAAAAACAAAATGTATTTATTTATGTCCTTATTTTTTTTATTTTTTTTACACTAACCTACTTTGATTTGAAAAATGAATATGATTACGTATAAGAGTACTTCCAGTGGATCCATTTTCAAAATAAGGCTTCAAGTATGCACATACCCAAATTTGAAAATTGCATGTTAATAAATATTAGGGTACGAGAAGCCAACTCCCCTTGAAAATATGGTGCCAAAAATTGTTGAAGTATGGAGTGATGCTGCAAACAAATGATGGAGAGGAAAAAATCTTCAATATAACCTTTAATTTCTTGATTTCCCATAGCCATCATAACATGAATTTCTTGAGCTTTTAAAATGAATTGTTGATGCAAACTAGAAGAAACCTCATGTTTTTTCCATAACCTCTACAATTTTTGGATTTGAAACATTCAGAATATCATTGTAAGTTTCCTCCAATGGTGCATGTGAGATAGAATGGGTAGGAAGGGTGGGTAAATTTTGCAGTTCAACACTTTAGGCATGTTTTACTGGTTTATTATGGTGAGGGTGTGGAATGAGTTGAGCAGGAAATTGTGTACGGAATGGAGCATTTTGATGATGTAGTTGATTGGGTTGAGTGGATGATTTTGATAGGCAAGCAAGATGTTGTGGAAGAGTTCATGAAGAACATGGATAATGTGTTTGTGCTCTAAGATGAAGGAGAGTAGTCATACAATCATAAGATGAACCATGCCAAATTTGTAGACAAGATTGGTGGTGGTTATATTGAGATTGACATGGCTGCCCTAACACATTAGTATTCCATAATGGATTATACAAGAGAATGGAGAAGAAGTGTTTTGAACCATACCTGTAGGCCATGATTTCCATGGTTTTGACCTTGTTGCAGCTTCCTCATCTCATTGATATGGTACTTCCATCCTAGATAAGGAAGAACGGCTATGTATGGGATCCTCCTTTTGGTAATGAAGGCAAAACACTTCATCAAATTCTTGATTTTCCTGAACTTGAAAAACATCCAATTGTGAATTTAGAGAGCTAATAAAATCAATTTTAAAATGTTCGAATAAATCATTGATTTCAGTGCTTATGTCTCTTGTTCTTGTGGCTGATTTGGAAAAAAAGAACAAAATTCTCTAGAATTCTTACCAGCCTTGGAGATTCCTCTTGAAGACCTTATGCACAATTCACAAACATCATCATATGACACCTGAAAAACATCATCTTTTCCTATCAGATTCAAGATTTCTAAAAATTCATCTTTGATTCCTTTGAGTAGGAGTGTTTTTAAGATGTCTTTTTTCAAATGCTTATGCTTTGATTTTTGAAGGTTGTAATGAAATCGCTCTACATAGTCCTCCAAGCCTTCATCTTCCCCTTGTATCATATTGAAAATATCTTCATTGGATTTGCAGTAGTCTTGGTACTTCTTCAAGAATATGTTCTTCCTGTCCTCCCATGTTTGGATGCAGTTCCCACCTAGCCTCATGAACCATCGGAGAGTTGTTCCTTTTAGAATAAGAGGAAAAAATTTCAACTTTTGATTGTTAGTACAATAATCATATCCTCTACAAAGTATTTCGAACTCAAATAAAAATGTATCTGGATCTTCATTTGTCAAACCATAAAAACTTGGTAGAGAAGATGGGGGAATTATGTGCATTTGTGTCACTCCTAGATCTTTGATAGGAAATTCAAAAGTTGCAATGTGAGCCATTTCTTACCATAATAGAAGATGTTCTTCATGTGTTTCTTTGAGGCTCCTCCTTCAAATTTTCCTATCAATTGGTTAGTGAAATGGGTGGTGCTTACATCACCACTTAAGTGAAATCATGAGATTTGCTTTTTAAAATTTCAATTTCTTTTTTTAGTCATTCACACAGAAATTCAAACATTTATTTCTACCCTAAGTTCTTTAACAATCCTGCTGGAAAGTGGGCAGGGGAGTAGCGCTTTTACATGCTCCATATGTAGGTTCTTACCTTCTGTTTTTAATACCCAACTCTTTCCTAACAAGCACCCATCAGATGCACACTACTCTTTAGAAATGGCTACACTCTCCCCGACAATGACGACAAAATGTTGAGTGATAAAAGGTGCCTTTTAAAACTCCTAATTATCCCACATTAATTGGCAACCCAGGTAAGATTTTCTATTTCAAGAGTGTACACAATTTGATGTAGCTATTTACTCAAGAGTAATGTTTCTAAATTGCAGTACAATGCTTTCAAATACAAGAGTAAACAGATGCTTTAAATAAAGCTCACTAGCAATTAGATGAAACTCAATGCTTTGAAACTAAATCATGTATTTGACAAAGTGACAACAATTATCAGTCAAGGATATAGTAGCAATAACTCATTCCTTGTTTAACTAATGTAAACTAAATCAAGCATAAATAAGATCCTCAACCTGAGAGCTTTGATAGTAATAACCAATGTTCTTTACAGTTGTTGATCTCACACACACCACACTAAATAACCAAATTGGAAATGACAATGAAGTAAATCAACAATACCACTGCAGATTATATAAATAAGATAATTATGTTAACTGTAAGAATGTTGTAGAGCTGTAACAAGGGCCTTTTTCTCCTCTAGTTATCTCACATTACAAGTCAATCCGGGAACGTTTTTGTTATTGTGAAGGGCATCTCAATTTGAGGCGATTTGTCAGAGTAATGCTTCGTAGTATAGATCTAAGAAATACAAGAGTAAATGGATGCTAAGCTATGCTAAATTACTTCTGCATAAAGAATTCACACATGGCAACTTTGTCAGTTAAGGGTACGGAAGCAGTAACCCATCCCTTTAGAAACTGATAAAGGAAAAGAAATTAGAGTATGGATCATGGATCTGGGAGCATAATAGCGTCTGTTGTGTCTCACGACAGCCTTCATCCTCCTCCCACACAATATCAATGAATGCAAGTAAAAACGAACAACAAGAAAGCAGAATGGAACAGCAATTCAAAAATGGAACGGCAACTCTTAAATGGAACAACAATAAAAAGGAACAGCAGTAAAGAAACTAAATCTTGCGAGTTCAACACTCTCAATTCTTGGCACCAACTTACATACAAATAAAGGGCAATCTTTTGTACAAGTAGACAGTTAACCAAATGGAACAGCAAATCACCATAAACAGGAACGTCAATCATATATAAACATAATCTGAAACGATTACCAATAGTCCATTACTTCAACCATATGCAGCTGAAACATTCCACCTATAAAGTCTGTAACGAAAGTGAACAACTTAGAACAATGTTACGTGATCAATTCTAGAAATATGTTGTAAACTCATTACAAAGATTTACAAAAGGAAAACTACTAATAACCAAGTATGGAACAGCATGTACGTATATCAAATTATAGAAAACAGTAAACAAACCATACGAAGCCAAACTGTAATGATACAATCAGCCAGTGTCCGTTGGAGCCAGGCCCTTAGCTCTCAATGGCACCGCCATAACTTACTTCAGATGCAGGAGGAAATTAACACCGAATGTATTATATTAAAGCATCAACGATAATACAGCAAAACTAAGTCTCAAAGAGACTCGATAGTCTGAGTATAACCAATAGTGTAGCTTATAAAACAGAAAGTAAAAATACAAAATATTCTAGACGTCCCTTAAGTCTTCGATGCCGCCCCATCTTATACAAGTAATGGCGGAGTTAACTAAACAACAAAATAATTGAACATAACGATCCCTCAGGATAAAAGATCCTGAGGGATCTGTTAAACAGTTAACTCCTTTCTTTTTTTTCTTCCTCGTCTTCCGAACTGATAGTCCTTTATCTCATCCTGGAATGATCTGCCTTAATTTACTCGCCCTAGTCTGGACTTTATTCGGAATTAGGGGGACAGCCGTTATCTGCTTATGGGACTCTTGTTTAGCACCGCGCCTTCTTACTTTTGTCCTTACCTGCATGAAAGAAGATACTTTCAGTAATTGGATCATTCATATTCATTCCCATTGCATTCTCTCTATTGTATAATAAAGAAAAGGTTACAACTATTGCTTGAAACACTACTAAGTTATGCGTTAAAACATACCTTTCCAATGCTCTACACACCCTCCGACTTACTCTGTTTCATGGCCTCATGAAAACGTTATAATTAACATGGAGAGCTGTAAGAGAATAGGTGGGAGAGGGCACTTCGTGAGGAGGCCTGCAACCATGGTGAGAAACCAAATTATCGAAGAATTGGTTCAATTGGTCTGCAGGCATATCGTACAAGGCCTGGTACCCGGGTGCAGGGTGCCAAATAATTGGGCTACGGAACCGGTATCCTAACCAAGACGGCCCAACACGCAGGATGTGCTAGCCGTAAAGGGCCAACCGTTCAGTAGCCAGCTCAAAATTCTCGTACTTGAATGGCTCCCTGAGCTAGATGTTTGGGGAAGAAACCCGATAGCGGAATTTGGCAGACTCCAGGGCAGAATCTTTAATAGCCAGAAAGTATTCCAAGCTATTTTGGATCAAACCCTCATGCATGGGCCCTAGCAGTTGCATGACACCTGGGGTTTTCATAAGGCGTTTGTGTGATTGCCATAGTTGAATGGGGTCTCTAGGCTCGGCCCTGACCCATAGATCTAGGTTGTTCTCCTACCTCTGGAAGGCATTGTAGGCCTTGAGCCACTTCAACTGGTTGACCCCAAACGAAACGAAGGCTTGTAGCTGTACATCTCCCACAAAAGGGCCAGGGTTTAAATCAGTTTCCTGCTCCAGCACCATATTGTGCAGATAGAACTCACATAGGGACCGCTAGACCTTAACCCCATAATGTTTACAACAATAAATAAAATCATTGACAGTATTAATCTGAATGGGGGCACCTGCCCTGACGGCTTTTATCTTCAGTCTTAAGTATCTTTCAAGGAGAAATAAAGTATAATTCTTTGCAGGGGCTCTGCAAGTCAAAACATCATCATACAACGAACATACAGTGTCCAATTGTTTAATAACAGTGTTTAGTCGACGTGTTACCTTGGCAACCTTCTCCTGTTCCTTCCGCCATCCTTCAAAGGCCTGACTTTCTGATTGACTCATGTTCCATAGTTGCTGCTGCAGTTCTTCGTGTTTTTCCTAGGGGATCATTTGTTCCCTTAACCGCTCAACTTCCTGTTGCAACTCCTCGTATTTTTCCCGAGGGATCCTTTGTTCCCTTAGCTGGTCAGCCTCCTGTGGGGCCTGCTTCATCTCGTGGTGCAATGCCTTAGTTTTTGGATCCATTCTCCATGATTTCTCAGAGGCAGGGAGTCTCACCTGGATCTTCCTGTTTCGCTGCCTGGTTGCCTCAGTTTGAACTGCTTTGCTTTCCCTTTCTTTCTTAACATGAATGAAGGGGTATGATGGCCCCTCTGTAAATGGAAAGTCGTCTTGCGGTTTGGTCTTGATTGGAACAGCGGCTGGTCCCACTGGGCTATTTGGAACAGCAGGTTGTTCCTTATTGTTAATAGGGGCGGAATTCTGATGTTCCATACCAGATGGAATGGCATTTTGTCCTTCAGTGCTGGCTGGAACGGTCGTGGGTCCATCGGCGGAGTATTGACCTCCAAGGCGCCTGTGAGCCCCTTTCCTTCTCATCTGATGGTACCCTGCCACATTTATTCTTCTTTTTCTTCTTATCGCCCCCCTTATCCTCAAACTGGATTTCAAACTTCGAATTTTCTGCCGAAACTGAGCTATAATATTCAGCAGCCTCTGCTGTTTCTTTCTCAATTTCTTAATTTCCCTTGCCTCAACTGTGGGCACATGAGCAGCCCTTATTTCTGCTTCTCTTTCATCGAGGGTTCCCTCCGGTATTATGGGAACGGACTGTTCCCGACAATCATTTTCAGTCTCTGCGACATCAGCAAGTGGGTTTTCTCCCTGTGTCTTGGGAACGGGTTATTCTTGGTCAGTGTTTACATTTTCCTTCTCAACAACAGGGAGGTTTTCTCCTCCTGCCGTTTCTTCATGCAATTCTTCATGTGCTTCTCCCTCGGAGGGTAATTCAGGGGGGTCTGCTGGACTGGATGGTGCAGCATAATCTCCCAGGCTGGCCAAGATGGTGGCCAGCTCTTCTTCTCCCATGGGAACTTGTGGAGGGTTGTCCCCCAATTTTCCCATTTCTTCCTCCTGAATTGGCTGTTCTGTGGCTGTCTCCGGCTGGCTGGCCTCGGCCTCTGAGTCAGAATGCTCATTTCCTTCCTCCTGAATTGATTGTTCGGTGGCTGTCTCCGGATGGCTGGCCTCGGCCTCAGAATGTGAATGTTCACTCGCTTCTTCCTGAATTGGCTTCTCAATGGCTGTCTCCGGATGGCTGGTCTCAGCCTCAAAGTGTGAATGTTCACTTCCTTCCTCGGCTTCTGCTCTGTCCTCAATTTGTTCCTTATTTTCCCCCAAGGGTTCCTGTTCTGGTGCTGGTGGTTCCTCTGTTATTTCGATCGGAGCGTCGATGCTTAGCTGGATTTTCTCCAGCCTGCCTCTTATCCTTGCCAACCAAGCTGACTTCCTACTCCTCTCAGGCTGTTCGGGTGTGCTGGCCACCTGTTCTTCCACCACCATCTTTCTGCGTTTTTCAGCTTGCTCTGGAGTGCCAGAGGAATGCCTACGTTTCGAGTCAGCACGTTCTCCTGTAGCCTGTTCCTTATGTTTCTCTTCATGTCCCGATGCTCTAGAGGAACGTTTTCGTTTAACTGATTCTGTGCGCTTCTTGGGTTGCTCGGGTGTATCCGAGGGGTGCTTAGGTTTTGGCGATTCTCTGGGCTTCTTAGGTGCTTCAGAGGTACTAGCGGGGTGCTTAACCTTTGGGGTTGGCAATGCCACTCCCCCTCCTATTGTTGTAATAAGCTCCCCCCAATTACTCTGCTACTGAGTGAGACTGTGGCTCACTATCAGGCGAATCAGCCCATGGTGGCTAACCACTACGTCTTCATGGTGTGCCTTTTTCAGGCATTGAGAGGCATCATGCAGTAATGAATTTCACAATGCGGGGAGGTTCACAGAACATTTTCCTTTTAATACAGCAAGGAGCTTAAGGTGACGTGGTCTTACCACATCTTTTCGCCCCTCGCAGGTGATGTAGCTCTGCACTACCTTCGCCAGCTCGCTCCAAGGTTCTCCTAGCGTTGCCGACAGCACTCCTTTTCCCTTCACTGTCAGCTTCTGTCCTTCGTCTTGGAAAATTTCTATGGTCTTTTGCAGTCTTTCTTTCTTTCTCGTCCATGTTGGTCCTGAGGCTGGCAGTCCTATTACTTCCGCCATTATTTCCTCCGTGACCATTATCTGCTTCCCACCTACTACGGAATGTTTTTCCTGCAAATTCTGCATGAATTCCATGGCCACAGTTTCATTTGATTCACGCAGGCGGCTGAAATAAGTTAGCCATCCTGCCCTTTCTAAGATCGCCCGAGTGGCTTCGGAGACTTCTAGCTTACTGGGCTCCCTTCTGATAGCCTTGCCTCCCATGGTTCTGTTTCGGGATCTAGATGGAACAACAATTACCAGTCGCAAAGAATGTAATCGCAGCAAAAACACAGAGCATGCATGAAAATAGTTTGTAAATAACAACTCTTTGCAAAAATAGGATTATCATGCCGTTAACCCATATCGTACCTTCGTACCATATCATTTCCGAATGATGAGCTAACACGTGGCCGGCGGAGTAATGAGGTCGCCCCCCCCCCCACGCAATATGATAGGTTGTCCCAGCCGTCAAATAGAGGAAGGGCCGCCATCCCATCACCAAGTCATAAAGAAGCAGCATATGGAGATTTGCCATGTTTCATATTAGACAAAGAAATACCGATATCGAGGCGAAGGGTAGATCGCATTTTGTATAAGCCTGCGTGATGTGATGCAAGACAGGAGGACAGGACATCTGGCGCTCATATAAAGCCTGTGGTAGTCATAGTCGATGCCTTTACCATGATTGGCGGTGATAGGTATTTATGCGACGTATCCATCAAAGTGTAAGATGTAATTATTACGAGGATAGAAAGAAGTATTTTAATATGATCCTAATTGGTGTGAATATTATGACTCCGATACCATTAACAGAGCTCTGCTACCGACAAGTGTTCATAACCTTGGCAGAGTTGTTTGTTTCACCCCGGAACCATTATCCTTTGTGTATTGTTGAAGAGCAATTCTTGTCAAAATGCAGGTCATCATGCTGGCTTGGTAACCAGATAACCATGATGCCATTCACTAGAGAGGCGCGAAACGTGGGCAGGCTGGCTCGTAATGAGACCCCCTGTTCCAAGGTTTGTTCATGTAGCGAATCCGTTGGACCATTTCCCTGGTGTGGTGGCCATTGATGGGAATGCCACTTCGCTTCCAATCTTATGATCATAGTAGGTTGGTTCTTTAATGAAACCCCCTATCCTGCATTTGACAGATAATTTTTCTTTTTATTTTGCTTTTGCTCTTTTTTCTTTAAAACAGACTTTTGCTCTTGTGCAATTACACATAAGGGTGGTTCAGCCCTCCTTAAGAGTGGGAATGGCGGAAGAAGTCTTGTTATTCCAATAGGAGAATATAAATCTTCTATTCTTATTTCCAAGTAATAATAGAGAAAAATTGCAGGGACTCAACATGATAAAGATTTCCAATAAGGCAGAGAAGGTGAGACTATGACAGTCAGAATGATGAGTGTATGGATCCTTCCTTTGATGTTGCATCAATACTGGGCTGTTAAAGATAGCGATTTATGATATGCTGATCTCGGTATATCTTGGCTTTTATAATCATGGCATAAGTATATA
>APFE031079367.1:0-11966 GCA_000404065.3 Pinus taeda | reverse complement strand
GAAAAACTGCTAAAAATAGTAAGTTGTGCTACAATTAAGGAAACTGAAAATGCTGAGAAAGACAATGGTGGGGGTCCAGGTGGACTTGGTAGGTGGCCACCAATATCCACCTGGATCAGGTTTCTAAGCTTTAAAATAAATTTGTATTCTTAAAATTTTCCTTGACCCAAAGTTCCACATTTTTGCATGAACAAGTCAACTTGGGTACAAAAGAAGATCCAAAGTATGTCAATCTCGGTACATGTTGTTCTCCTCAAGAATGAAAATATTTTATCCATATTTTCAAACAATATCAAGTTGTATTCGTGTGGACTTATGATTATTTGAAAAATTATGATACGCAAATTGTCTAGCACATGATATTGATTAAGGAAGGGGTTAAGCCATTTTAGCAAAGTTGAGAAAATTGCATCCTACACATCAACCCCTAATATAGAAAGAACTAACGAAGTTGTTGTATGCTAGGATAATCTTTAAAATTTTTCACTCTACTTGGGTGTCAAATGCAGTTCTAGTCATAAAAAAGTCTGGTGAAATACACCTATGTGTAGATTTTCCAAATATTGACTGGCCTTTGGAAAAAAGAAATTATCCTATGCCATCAATGGATAATATTCTCCAGGTGATTTCCAGATCAGAAATCTTCTCACTGCTTGATGGATTTTCATTCTACAACTAAGTTCTAGTAGTGAAACCTGATAAATTGAAAACTACGTTTACAACAAAATGGGGTACATTCACATTCAGGAAAATGTTGTTTGGACTTATAGATGATGGTTCTATGTTTCAATGGGATATGCGCATCGCCTTCTAAGGATTAATTGGATAGAGTGTGGTCATTTACTTGGATTACCTTAGAGTTTTTTCAAAGAAAAGATCAAACTATCTTCACCATCTAAAGAAAATATTTGATTGGTATCAGAAATATGCTATAACATTAAATACTAAGAAACATCTTTGGATTGTTTGAAGGAAACCTCTTGGGAAACATCATAGAAAAGAGTGGAATAAAAGTGGAGCTAAAGTGGGTTGAAATTATTGCTAAGGTTCCCTATCCTGTGAACAAGAAAGTTATGTTTTCCTTCTTGGGAGACATAATTTTTCTTAAAAAGTTTATCTTTGATCATGTGCAAATTGTCAAGCCTTTGAAAGAGATGATTAAGAAGGATGTGAGATATAAATGGGATCATATGGAAAAATATGCCTTCGCTTGAATCAAACAAGCGATAGTCGACGCCTTGGTATTGTATAGTCTAGAATTTTACATATATTTCTTGTTATATGCTTTTGCTTCTAATACATCAATCATAGTCATTTTGACTTAAAAATATAATCATAACAATGAGTATCCGATCTCATTTATGAGCACAAGTCTACAAGGATCGAAATTAAATTATCCCACCATAGATAAACAAGCATATGCCATCTATAAGGCAGTGAAGCATTTTAGGCTTTACCTGCTCAAAAGTCATGTTATTATCTTCGCTCCCCACCCAGTGGTTAGATCACTCTTTCTACAAAAATATATGGGTGAACGGAGGGTGAACTAGATGATGAGTCTTTAGGAATATGATTTAGAATACAATCTAGTTCATACAATTAAAGGCCATGGTCTCTACTAGCTCGCAGTGGCAAAAATCTACTCACTAGAATAAGACTCTTCTAGTTGGGAATAAGAAAATGATATGTACAGCGTAGATCAAGTTACCCCTACAAAGGCAATCTTGTCTAGGTACACTGATGTGTGGCAGTATCTAGAACAAGGCACATCGCCCTCGCACTTTTCAGTGAAGCAAAAAAGGGAAATTCATCTCAAAGAACTATCTTATCAACTTATTCATGGTGTGCTTTTTCGAAAGAACCACAATGGTGTTTTACTTATATGCTTGGAATCTCTAGATTCGGAAGGGGATGTGTTAAAGGATCTTCATGAAAGTCGAGTTGGTGGGCATTTCGTGAGTGATACTACATCACATAAGTGATGTAGTTTGGATACTACTAGCCAACGCGTTTTAAAGATGCATATGTGTATGCCCATAAGTGTCATGTATTTCAAAGATGTGTTGGTCATGATAAGAGGTCAGCCACCCCATTACAATCTGTCGTTGTTGAAGAACCATTTCAACAATGGGTATTTAATTTCATTGGAGAAATCTTTCTGCATTCATGAAAGAAAAACTTATGTATATTAGCAGTCATAGATTATTTCACTAGGCGGGTCAAAGTAGTTCCATTAATATAAGTGAATGATCAAGAGGTCATCTGCTTTATCAAACATAATATCATTACCAGGTTTGGTGTTCTTATGTCACTTGTGTTTGACAATGCAACTTAATTTTCGTCATTAAAAATTTATGATTTTTCATTGGAAAATAGTATTGTTTTAAAGCATTTATATAACTATTATCCTCCAGGAAAATTTTAAAGCATTTATATAACTATTATCTTCATGGAAAATTTTGAAAAGAAAGCTCTTGATACATACCCATTAAAACCTAAGTTCTGGGTTAGGTTTGTAGACGACACCAGTGTAGATTGGCCTCATGGGGAAGATGAACTTAAAAACTTTTTGAACCATCTCAATAGCATGTCTGATGACATCAAGTTTACAATGGAGAAGGAGGAGAACAATTGCATAACATTCCTTGACATCCTCCTCATAAGAAACAAAGATGGTTCCATAGGTCACAAAGTGTTTAGAAAAAAGGCACATACTGATAACTACCTCCATGCTAATTCACACCACCACCCAGCTCAAAAAATGGGTGTACTTCAAACCCTTTTCACTAGAGCATGTAGAATTTCAGATGATAACCACACTGAGGAAGAGATTTCCTACCTAAAAAGAACATTTGCCAACCTAGGATACAATAATAAAAACATCTTCAAAGCCATTCAGAAATCCAAAGCCGGAAACAATAAAGACAAACCAGATATCCCCAATACTACTAATGCCTACCTTCCATATATTCAAGGTGTCATTGAAAAAATAGCTAAAATTCTCAGAAAGAAAGATATCAAAACTTCATTCAAATCCTTGACAACTATTAAACAAAGAATGAAATCGGTAAAGGACAACCAAGAACATCTACAATAGAAAGGTGTTTATATCATCAATTGTTCTTGTGGAGAACACTATATAGGGGAGGCAGGCAGGTCAATCAAGATTAGGCTCAAAGAACATAGTGCAGATATCCGAAAAGAAAGAACACACTCTTCAGCTCTAGCTGAACATGCAGGTAAAACAAACAATCATATATGCCTTGAGGACACAAAAGTCATTGCTGATGAAAAACACCATTTCAAACGTAAAGTCCGTGAGGCACTTGAGATAATAAAACACCCACATAACCCTAACAGGGGAGGCTTGGAAATCAGTAAAAATTGGACCTCTCTGCTCACTCCATTGATTAAATTAACCCTCCCTTTCACATTCCCCTTCCTCCCTTCATCTTACCCTCACTCTTTAAATCAAAACTATCCCTCACATAACCTAAAACAACTTAAATAATTATATAAAATATAGCATTTATAACATAATATCTAGACTTCACATTAAATAAAAATTGAAACTATACTCAAAATATATTAAAAATATTCCATTACTCAGAAACTTATGATTTAGAATCTAGTTTAAAATAACTCTACATATCAAGCCTTAAAAATTTAAAATTAATCATTAAAACATTGCAAACTATTTTTGCTATATTTTAAAATATAGTAAAATTATAAGTAATAAAACTTATTACATTAATAATAATAAAAGCCTAATTAACATAAAAATTGTCAAAGATAACCTAAAAACATACACAAAGCTTAAAACCAATAAACATCAACTAAAATTAAATTAGATTAAACAATAATCCAAGATTAACTAAAACAATTCACAAACTAATATTAAATAGAAATAAGACGCTACTTATAATACATTAATTAAACTAACACATAAGAGTTTTAGAACCCTAGTTTTAATAAACATACAAATAAAAATTTTAGAATTAACTAAATTAATTAAATAAAACAATATTAACAATTACAAGAATTAAATAAAATATCATTAAACAAAATAAAATAAAGATAAATGAAATTTAAACATTATATTCATTCACATGGCCGGCTTACAAACTTGACTAACCATCTATAACATATTTATTGCTCACAATTCACTTCTCTGTAAATCAGTGCTGATGATGAGTCTTGGTCTAGACTCCAAATGTCGATTAATAAAAGACGAGTTCAGTTTCTCAAGAAATATATGGGGAAAAAGGAATTTGGTGTGGGAGACCTAGCCTTGAAATGGGACAAGGCCCATGAAGAAAAGGGAAAACACACCACTTTTCAATCTCTATGGATTGGGCCATTCGTTATTCATGAGAATCTTGGCCATCATACTTACTGTTTCCATTCCTTAGATGGGAGGATTGACTCTCTTCCCATTAATGGCCAAGATTTGAAACGTATTTTCATATTTCTTTCCTTTCCTATCTTTCATTGTTATTTCCTATTATGCATCATGTTGTGTTCATTTTGTTTTCACATATGTTCTCTCGATCACTATACATGAATAATATCTTCTGTGAAATTTGTTTTGTTTTCCTTTGAGAAAATGTGGCAAAAGTTTTAAAAAGGCATTGTGAAAACCGACAACACTTGGATAACTTTTGGTCCCTTTTCTTTGCTTGGGTTTGAATACCTTTAAGTTCAATGATGTCTAAATGGAAAATATGATTCATTCCAATAGAAATATTTAGTGGAACTATGATGTCCATATCCATTTTAGGATCTTCATTCCTTGACTCAACATTGTAATTAAATGGTGTTTTGACCTGCCAATTCAATCGAATAGAGAAGGGAATGGAGAAAACATAAGCGAGAAAATTAATTCAGAGGTATATATATGAGTCTCTATAAAACAAGAAATAACCTCTCTTTTTCATAAAATAAGTCAAGATCCACCTTCTACCATCGAAAAATAAAGTCCTAATAAATGGAAAAATCATATTGAAAATAAAATAAAGGGTGAAAGAAGAGAAAGGTTTCATGCACAGAGAGGTGAAACAAGCAACTTTGTCATGATACTAAATAGGCCAGCTGGAAGCAAAGAAATGATTGTGATTCCTTGAAGTGACTCTACCAAGGTACTGAACAAGTCAACTGGTAGGAGAAACATCAAAATCGACACTGAAACTATGATCATCCTAAACTCCCAAATACATACTATCCTTCTCCCCAATTGAAACAATTGAGATATGGCAATTTTTGTAGTTGTGTTCGAGTAAAAAATGGAATAGAAGAGATTACACCTATAACCAGGATAAGTAAGGAGGCTAGGGTGATCTACATGGTGAATTGATACTTCCTAAATGGCTAGACTTTATGTCAAAAGTTAGACCTAAGTAGAGAAGTTGGGGTTCTTCCAGTGAATCGCCAAGTGTTATCACTGCATTCACAACATCCAAAGTTTTCCTACATTCAAATTTTGGAGCCTCCTATTGATCATGTGAACTGTCATCTCAAGTCATTAAATTTGTTCAATGCTTGTGGTTTGAGTTTTTCTAAGTGTTCAAGTTCCTTTCTAAAGAAGCTCGAAGTGTCATCTTTTATTAGAGGTATCCCTTGAACACCTTTTATGTTGAAGAGTGTAACTAGGTTCGATCTTCATAATTGTATTTGAGACATAATGAAATGTATTTATCAAAAGAAAAAAAATATTATTATTATTATTATTATTATTATGAGTTATTAAAGCATTGGTTTCATGCTTGGGTCATCATCTTTTAGGTAAAATTCCCCATTGAGGACTTCTTCCTTTTGTCTTGAGTCGTTAGAGTCATTGTACATTTAATGATACCCTTTTGGGGATTTTGAATCATGTAAAAAGAATTATTATTAAGTCAAAAATGTAATTTTTCACCTCCACACCAAGTCTACTCTTACGTGATCATGTCAACCCACATGAGGGTACTTCTACCTCTAGAATAGGGTATATATACAATCAGTTTGATTCATTTGGAAGACATCACACACACAAATTCGATATCCAAGAGAATGAGGTAGAAAACGTGCGAAATTGTAGAAGAAGGATAAGGTTTTCTAGACAAATAAAGTCAAAGTTTTTCTGGGTTGTCTCTCTCTCACTCGTGTGGATTTACTGGGTTGAAGATTCTGCTAGATCGAAGTGTCTGTTGAGTCGAAGTTTTGCTAGACTAAAAACTAGGTCAAAGTTTTACTGGGCTATTGATAGGTCGAAGTGATGGGACCAGCCCATACTTTGGTTTATAATTATTAATTTTAACACCTCAGCGTTGTAATTAACAATGTGTGATTAACAAACAATTCAAGATCATTACACATATAATTAAGCTCTAGTCAATAGATATTTCTGGATATTTGTTTATGGCATTTATGTCAGTTCTTAATGGCGATGGGTTAACTGTACCTGCCTCGGTTATTGTTTCCCGCTCATTGAAGTTACCAAAACCCTTGGTTTTTTTCGTTCCACCATTTTTGTTTCTTGCTCTGCAAAGAAATTACAGTGAGGGTTTAGTCTGCGACAAGGGTTTGCATGCAACGATGTCTTGCTCTGTAATGGTACTTGTCTTCTTCTGGTTGTGGTTTCCTCTGCTTGGTTAACACTTCACTTCGTGGATGCTACTGTCTCTATTGTTTTTAGCTGTCTTTATGCTGATCACTGTGGTTTCATTCCATATTAGCTTGCTATCAATTTCCTTAGTTTCCAAGTCGCATTGAACGGACCCTGGGCTTGGTTTCGACCGACTTCAGTAAGGTATATCCTCTGTAATCTACTCAATTTTTTGGTGGCTCTAAGGTTGGCTACTCCTTGTGAGCAAGGCTCCCTTTTATGTTCACGACCCAAGTTCAAACCTAAGCTATCGGTGCTAACTATCCTTCGGGAAGGGAAATCAACACTTTTGCCTCCACTGCTATTGCTTTGCACTCTCATTTCTGGTATGCGTTCAATGATTTGTCTCTGTTGTTTTTGTTGTAGGTTGGGGTTTGGCTCTGGATTGAGTCGTGGCTCAAACTCTATCAGTGGAACAGGTAGGGTCGTTCTCTGCTATAAATTCTCCATTTGTAGTCTTTCCTCTCTGCTTGTTGGTGTAGTTTTCCAATAGGTTAGTAAATGCGAGGGTTGGCTCCTCTGACTGTTGTTTCGCATTCTATGGCCTTGACTACAACTTGTAATTAGTTTTCTTGTTCTTCTCGGCCATACTATAGTATTGCAGGGTTTTGAACCCTAGCCCTGTTGTTTTTCACTACGGAAGTCATTCTAGTTTCTGGTTGCTGGTCTTATACTTTTGAGGACTGTTATTTGTTACAATGTGCCAACATTAATTTATATGTAATGGAAATAAAAAGTATTGGTTACAAATGGCTACCTCTATCGTGGAGGAATTTCTATTGAATTTGCATCCTGTTTGCTTTTTTCTTTCGTGGTTGTTTGCGCCATTATTCTAGAATTGGTGTTGATTTCTGGGTTCCGTTGCCTTGTTCCTTGGTATAATCTACTTTCTGTTCTTGTCATTCGAATATTGACAACTCTATCTCTACCTGTTAGAAGAATATTGCTAGAAAAATACAAGAATGCATCTCGTTGTTTAATTTGTCACACTTAGTATTTAATAGAAAAGAAAATGTAATGGAAAGATTGCTTGTTACAAATGGATTCAGATTCAGGGTTTTTAATAAACGTCTTCTGATGTCTTATATTACTGTTATCGTCAATCGAACCCCTTCAGAATGATTTACATTTGGTTTTTGTACTGTTTGCCCACAATTACCTGAACTGTGCACGGTTACGCTTCAGTTGCCTTTTTTCAGTTACATAATTGTTAACTTATTCAGGTCTTCTTGCGCTATAAGATTTACAATTCATAAAGATGTTTTTTTTCTAAATGAAGGAAACAATTATAAGATGAATTAATCAATAAAAAACAGACAATGTCAGCAATGAACCTAATTAACTATATTGTTCCTAGGTTTCCCTAACTAATAATGAAATTAAAAGAAACAAGTCTCTACACTGCTTTGACTAATTAAACATAAAGAAAACCAAAAACTGATAAATCTTTTCACATTGGCTGAGACCAACACCCGGTCATGGTACCCTTAGCTGGATGCTCCTGCATCAGGCTCCCGGGGTAAGAAGAATTCATGACTCGGGTCCATGAGCTTCTCGACTGAATAACCCGCCTGCTCTATCTGTTTAGAGTTAAGCCACGAACTGTCCTCAATAGGATGGTTCTTCCACTTGACTAGATATTGCAGATACTCTTTTTGCCAAGTTTTCTTGGCCACCTGACTATCGAGGATCCTCTCGATCTCAAGGGGTTGAGCGTAAGGAATTTGTCTCATCCAAGTCTCACTTCCGTCCTGTGTGTCCCATATAGGTCATGTTGTACTGTCTTCCTCTGGATCAACAGTGTATGGAAACAGGTCTGCCACATTAAAGATGGGCGAGATGTCTATTCCTGGTGGCAGCTGTATTTCATAAGCATTCGCTGAAAATTTCTGGAGAATTTTGCAGGGGCCTATTTTTTTGTACTTCAGCTTGTTATATGCGCCTCTAGGAAAACAATCCTTGCACAAATGCGCGAGGACATCCCCCACATTAAACTGCACCTCTCTCCGTTTCAAATCTGCTCGCTGCTTATATTTTTGACTGTTGTCCTGCAACTTTATTTTCACCTGTTCATGAATATCGTTCATCGCTTTGATGAAATATTCCCCATCAGCACTCTGTCTTTCCTACTATCCTAGATCTCGTAACTCATGCACTCCGCGAGGATGCATGCCATATAAGATCTGAAAATGACTATAACCTGTGCTGCGGTTGGGTGAGTCGTTATAAGCGAAATCCACTTGGGCAAGTACTCGATCCCACATCCATGAATGTTCACCAATCAAACTTCATAGCAGGTTCCCCAAGCTCCTTTTTACCACCTCTGTTTGCCTGTTGGTCTGCGGGTGATAAGAAGAGCTGAAACTTAACTGTGTATCCATCTTCTTCCACAAGGTGCGCCAAAAGTGCCCTGTAAACTTCACATCCCTGTCAGAGAGAATGGACTTAGGTAGATCGTGTAGCCTAACGATCTCTGTAAAGAACGAGTGGGCCACGTGAGTGGCATTGTTGGTTTTTCTACAAGGGATGAAATATGCCATCTTTGAAAACCGGTCTACTACTACCATCACTGAATCATAACCCCGCTGCGTCCTTGATAGATCCAAGATGAAGTCAAGCTGATTAAGTCACACGGTCTACATGGAATGGGCAATGGCATATAGAGTCCCATATTCTGACTGTGTCCTTTCGCCAACTGACACACTTTACATCTGGTCAAAAATCTTTGCACATCCCTTCCAATTCTTGGCCAAAAATAAAAATGGCTAAGCTACTCTAATGTCTTGTTTATGCCAAAATGTCTGGCTAGACCTCCACTATGCTTCTCCTGAATGATATTCTCTCTCATTGAACAATCAAGAATGCATAACTATCGCCCTTTAAACAATAGCTTCTCTTGCAAGTTATAGCCCAACCACGGACTATTGTTTCTCAGCAAAGGATTTTGACAGGCTTCATAAGCCTCTTTGAAATCTGTGTCAGTTTGATACAAGTCTTTCAAATGCTCAAAGCCCAGCACTTATATCGTACTCTCTTGCAGAAGCAAGGCTCTTCTGCTCAACGCATCCACCACCTTGTTGGCCTACCCGCTAATGTGTTTCAACACAAAGGTGAAACTCTGCAAATATTCAACCCATTTAGCATGCTTGTGATTCAGCTTGTGCTATTGCATCACGTATTACAGTGCATAATTATCCGAGAATAAAAAAAACTCATTCCCCAGTAGATAATGTCTCCAATGCTTCAGTGCTTGGATGACAGTATAGAATTCCTTGTCCTAAGATGAATAATTCTTCCTGGTTGCATTCAACTTCTTGCTGAAAAATGCAACAGGTTTGTCTTCTTGGCTAAGTACAGCTCCAATGTCCATACCACTTGCATCACAATGAACCTGAAAAATCTTTTTAAAATCTGGAAATCTCAGGATCGATATTTCTATGATCTTCTTCTTTAGTAGCTGAAAACTCCTTTCTGCTGCCTCAGTGCACTAAAAAGGTTGACTTGCCTTCTTTATAGTGTCCAACATAGGTGTGCAGATTTCATTGAAATTTCTTATAAATTTATGGTAAAAACTTGCCAGTCCATGAAAACTACGTACCTCAAACAAAATTTTTGGGGATGGCCAATTGACAATTGCTGCAATCTTTTCTGGGTCCATCCTCAACTCGTTTTATGCAATCACGAAACCCAGATAAACCAATTCTTTTTACAGAAAAAGTGCATTTTTTCAGATTTGTTAGCAGCTTATTCTACTGCAATTTTTCTAGCACACTTCGAACATGCCGAAAGTGTTCCTCCCTCGTCTTGCTGAAAATTAATATATCATTGAGGTACATGATTACAAACTTTCCAATGAATTATTTCAGCATTTCATTCATCAGACGCATAAAGGTACTGGGTGCATTACTCAGTCCGAATGGAATTACCAGCCACTCATACTGTCCTTCATTGGTCTTGAAGGCTGTCTTCCATTCATCCCCTTCACTGATTCGAATCTGATGAAACCCACTCTTTAAATTAATTTTTGAGAAGTATGCTGCCCCACTCAGGCAGTCCATCATGTCGTCCATCCACGACAGTGGAAATCTATACCTGATGGTGATTTTGTTGAAGGCCCTCGAATCCGTTCACATTTTCCATTCTCCTCCTTTCTTGTGAGTGAGAACTGTTGGAACTGTGCAGGGGCTCAAACTTTCCCTTATCAACCCTTTATCTAGCAAATCCTGCACCTATTTTCTGATTTCTTCATTGTATTTGGGGCTCATCCGATACGTTGCCTTATTCAATAGACTTGCTCTGGATATAAAGTCAATATGATGACTTATACTTCTCTCGGGGGGAAATTTATTTGGTAAGTTGTCCACTACTATATTGCTAAATTCTTGCAGCATCTGCTAAATTTCCGTAGGTAAATCTAACACCTTTGTGTGTAATAGTACCATCTTTGCTCTTCTTACAACAACATAACTTACTTCACTGTCTTCAATCCGCTTCAAAAATTGTTTTCCACCCGTTAATAATGCTCTCATCCCGCTTGTTTCTGATGTCTCTTCTTATTTGATGGGCACAAGTGTGTGCTTGATCCCATCTTGACAAACTTACAACAATTCATCTTCCCATCATTTGCTACTTTCCTGTCATACTGCCATGGCCTTCCTAGCAGTATATGACATACATCCATCGGCATTATATCACAAATAACCTTATCCTTATATCTGCCAATGTGGAACTCAACTTCGCATTGTTCATCCACCAATAGCTGATGGCCTTTTTGTAGCCATGATACCTTGTAAGGAGTGGGGTGCTTCAGCTGTTTCAACCCCAACTTCTCTACCATCTCCGTGGCAACCATATTATCCGTGCTCCCACTGTCGATAATTAGCTTGCAACATTTTCCGTGCGATTTACAAACTGTCTGGAACAATGCTTTCCTTTGAGTTTGTTCAGCTATTTCTTTAGCTGGTTTCTACAACACTTTGTTCAAAACTAAGGCTTCCCCTGTTTCTGGCACATTTTTCGCTTCCTGGGGAGGTGCCTCTGCTTCCTCTGGCTGTGTGACATATGCACCTCTCTATCCAGCTTGTTCCGCTTCAGGATAATCAAAATGTCTTTGCCCTCACTTGTGACACCTGTAGCACTGATAGTTAGCTCCTTTGCCTCGGCCATTTCCTCTTCCTCGCTGATATGGCTTGCCACCTCTAGTGCTATCAGCTTTTTCTGTTGTTCCAGAAGTTTTGGAACTGCTACCTTCTTCACTATTTTTGGTAGTTCGTCCTCTACCATAAGACTGTCCTCTTCCTCTGTAAGACTGTCCTCTTCCTCT
>APFE031079346.1:15862-35660 GCA_000404065.3 Pinus taeda | reverse complement strand
AAACACACACTGATCAGTCATGAAAAGTACAGAAACGTAAAGAAGCATGATTCAAACTGTACATTAATATACATGGTGAATTAGAGAAAAAGGAATGCAAGAAAGCAAATTTAAAAGCTACTGTACAATGGTTGTAGCAGACAGGGGCCCTCCATCCACTTCAACCAATTAAAAAGATCAGCTACGCAGGTAAGAACATAACTGTCTTCTTGGTATTAAATCAGCACATAACAGAATACAGTGGAGAGCGTAAACGCTATGTAAAAGAGTCTTGAAACAAAGTTTACAACAGCAAAAGACTAACTTCCAAAAACTAACTAATCAGCGTGTAGAAACACTTTATTTATAGCAGGAACACAAACTGTTCTGTGCGTAAACTAAGCTAACTAAAAGCTATGCAAAAGACACGTTCGGCAGCACCGTGCACGGATTTAGGAAACGGTCATCATGGTTGATAAATCTGCTGTTGGATTCTTGTCCCCTGCAGTCTTCATGGCTAAAGAAGAGGCCAGCTGTGACTTTCGTGCTCCACCTGAACACGCAGAGCCGTGCCACAGTTTGCAACCTTGCCGTTTGACCAGAGTTACCTCCACATTGACCAGGGGTGTAGACGGCCAGTTTAGCTGAGCTGACAGCACACGCACCATGTACACAGTCATACAAACTTGCCCATGTGGCTCTTTCCTCTGGAGGACACCTGGATCATAGCAAACAAGAAAATGGCTGCGGAATCTGGGATTGGCTGCGGAATTAGAGATCGGCTGCGGAAACCCTGTATCAGCTGCGGAATTGCAGCACTTGAACCAAAAATCTAAACCAACAGTCAATCATTAGCATAATTAGCAAATCATGTCAAAAAGTCCTATAATGCAATGAATTGAACAAGTTGATGAAGGAAATGATGACAAAAGAAGGAAATGAGTGGGAAAAGGCTGTTGGGAGGATGGGTAAATAAGTGTAGGTTTGAGGCTCAACAGCATGTACACGCATTTATCACATGGAAAACTAGTGTATAGGGAATAAAACACTGTTTTTTAGATTTTGGACCAAGTTTGGAAGGAAGGCTTGCCCTAGGACATAATTAGAGCATCAGATCTACTAAGAGTGGTAAATGGTGCTATAACACCCCACCCTTTGCTATAAATAGTCCCTCATAACTCATTGTACAAGATTTTGGTCAGCCAAGCTTCTGATAAGATTACCTTGGAGAGAGCTTGAACAATATTGTAACGAGCTTTGGCTTCTCCATTGCACAAAGCTAGTACATCTCTTTGGAGAAGCAGGCAGATGTGGCTATAACGTTCCACTATTGGAACTAGTGGTTGGACATGGATGTATTGTATGACTGGAACTTACACTTCTTTATATAATAAGAGGCAACACATTTCATGCATATGTTGTATTGTATTCTATGCTATCTGGTTTACTCTAAATGATATATGTATTGTTTTCTTACGCATGCATGTATGGACTATTCTGTATAAGTTTGTTTGAATCTTTTTGAAATGTGTTGTTGGTTTAACCATCAATTTGGATTTCTTTCTAACTTTCTTTCCATCTTGTGATGCATCTTCGATCGTGTGTTACCTTCCAAGCTGAGTACTATTACAGGTTTCCAAGGGGCACACTCATCTCAACCCACGCGTGTCAGAACCTCTCATGCACCTGCCTTGACTCATTGCAGTTGTCACACCCTTGCTACCAACATAGTTATCTTACTTGCCTCTGTGAAAAATCATAGTCAAGGCATTACCATATGATCCATTGCTAGGACTCCTACACCAAATGGTCTGAGGTCTAATTGGGACTTCATACTGGGGAGATCCCCTGACATGTTGGTGGGTCCAACACTGTCAACACGATATCACAAGGTTTTTAGAGTTGTATCCCCACTGTCACACTGATTTGTCAATTGTGATGCCCTGGACCCTGAAACCCCACGATATGCCCAATACCCCGATAAACTGGACTTGTTGATATGTGATTGGCAATATCGGTGATCGGCCAATTGAAAATTTAGGTTTCTTCCTCTTTGTAGTTGCTTCAGTAAGACATGATATACGATTTGGGATGAGCCTGAGCCTTATCCATTTTTCTTTGTTTTCTAGCTTTGAAAGGGTATATTCAATCTGCTCTGACTTCTAATCCAAGAGTCCATTTTCAGCCTTCCATATACCATGTTCCGAGAACTACGCAATGGAGAGGTTTTGATGAGGCTTTGAGTGATTTTGTGGCCTGGTAGATGGCTTCAAAATTCACTACTCTTTGTCAACTTTTATCAACCAAAAACTCATAATGTGATGAGCGACAACAGAGACAATGGGAAAGAAGCAAAAGAAGAAAGCACCTCAATTGAAGAAGACATCTCAAAGAGACAGTGACATTGTTAGAGACAATTGGCTATTAGGTGGAAGCAAATATTTAGATTCATAATCACCTCAGAATGAAGATGAACAAGAAAAATAATTATTAGGTACTAATTTTTGGTCCTCTGGTGATACTTTTCGCTGTTCATGCAATGTCGAAGATAATGAGTGTGATAATGAAACAACTAAATTTTCTCTTATGGGTGAAAGTGAAAGAAATCTAATGACCATAGAAGTAGAATTTAAAAGGCTCACAGATAAAATTAGAGATCAACAAGATCTATTTGATAAAAGGGAATGTACCTACAAAGAAGATGTTACCAGGTTAAAAAATCAGTTAGAGGAAGGAAACAAAATAAGGAAGTAGTAAAAGGAAAAGGAAGATCAATGTCAAAGGCTGCAGGATGAAGTAACATCATTGAGAAATCAAGTGAATGAAAAGGATACAAAAAACAAGGAACTTAAAGAAAGAACCAATTAATGTGAAGGTTTTGAAGTCGAGTTCGTCCCTCTAAAAGAAGACCTTGAAAAATCAAATAAGCAGAATGAAGAACTACTTCAAATACGAAGAACAAGAAAATGAGATTCTCAAATTAAAACAACAAGTGGAGGAAGGAAGAAAAGTTGAAGAAATCATGAAGAAGCAATATCTAAAAAAGGAAAAGTAATATCAAGTTGAGGTAAATATACTAAAAGGTAAATTAGAAGAAAAGGATAAAATTTTATGATTTCAAGATAGTACTAAGATTTTGGATAATATTCTTAGTAGTCAAAGGTCTCCTACCATCAAACCTGGTCTCGATTTTCATGAAATTGTTAAAGGTGAATCTACCTCACAAGCTCAGGCAAGGAATTTTAATACAAAATCTGAAATGATCAACAAAGAGATAAGAAGTCAACCCCATCAACAACCAAGGAAAGAAAGTCTTCAAATAAAATCATTTACTTGTAACTATAGAAGTGTTAATCGATATCTTCCTCTGATTAATAACGTTGAATATTTTATATGCCATAATTTTGGACATGTTGCACATAGTTGCAGAAGTAGAATGTTTCTAGCTAATAACCATCTCACAAAAAGGTCATCGGCTTCCATATACTTTAAGGGATATTGTTTTTCTTGCAATATGTTTGGTCACAAATCCATTGATTACTATAGAAGGAATATGAAACATATAATATGTTATGCTTGTAACAAGTTTGGGCATGTAGCAAAAGAATGTAGGAACACATCTATGGATCGTCGTAGACAATATGGTAAGCAACCAAATAAGAACATTGATATCAGAAAATCTGGAAAAGATGGATCCACCAATAAGCAAGAAAAGGAAGATCAAATAAGATGTGGTCTTGCTCTCTTATCATTTGAAGATGAAGATGAATGGTACATAGATAGTCAATTTTCTTACCACATGGCTAGAGACATGAGTAAAATGGAGTCTCTCATGAAGAACAATCATGGTAATGGTATTCTTGGCACTGATGTTTCAACAAAAGTTCTAGGACCAGGTGAAATTAAGATAGACTCAGGGGAGATGAAAGTGTTAAATATCAGTATTTCACTTCCTATATGTGAATCTTATGAATACAAGTCATGTATATACGTGAGTTCTAAACTGCACAATCGTGTATACATTGGTTTGATGAAGAAACAGTGGGACTAACTCAAAAAAAGGGTCTGATATGATTAAGTCAATTATCAATTGCCTTTTCGATTTTGACAGTTGATGATTACAGTTTGTTGATGCTATTTAGAAGTTCTTTTGGCCCTCATAAGTTGTTGATATCTTTATATATAATTGGTTGATGATGATGCCTTGATGATTCTTACTAATATATGAAATTATCAGATCTGACAATGAACAGTTGGCATAGGTTGAGGGGAAGAATTTGCTATGCTTCTAATAATGCATTGTTGGCATTATGTTTTCTTTATAAGTCCTCGGTACATAATGATTCTTATCAATGTTGATGATGCTTATGTTGCTGCAGTATTTAATTGATGCATCATGCTATGTTGCGGTCATGGGTTGCCTATGATGAAATCACTTATGATACTTATATATTTCTTGAGCCAAATATTTGTTTTGATGCTACTAATCAGATTTATGGATGATTCTTTTGATGCATATAGTACATATGTTATGTTACTTACATGGTGATATTCATAAGTTCAAGGAGAAAAACAAAGCTTGAGTACACAACTTCATTATTTGATGATGATAAGTGTCACTCATTACTTTTATGTTCTTGTCATCATGACTTCAAAGATGCATAAATTTCATAGGGTGCAGTTATGAATGAGGATTCATATAGTTCTTAGCTCTCATGTGGTATATTATTTGAGGATTGTTGCTCTTGATGGTATCAAGAAAGTTTGATGAATGACTGTGAGCTCATGGCTTACTTTTCTCATTGATGAAAATCTAAATACATAGTGTTATGTCTATGATGGATTCATTACAGATAAGGATCACATGGATGATTACTTAAGTTGCATATTGGTAAATGATGTCGGTATAAAAGATCTTCTTGTATGAAGAAAATTGACCAAGAGAATGGTGTTATTGCAGGTTTCATGAAGACATTGCTATTTGGAGACATGGCTTAATTAGTCACATAATGATGATGATATGGAATGATGAATACTTCTTCCTATATTCGTTTATGATGATAGGCTTGGTTCTCAGATATGTTGATTATCATGGTTGATGCTTATCGGATATGAGATGTTAAAAAACTCCCTAGTGATGATACATGCTTGATATATTGAGGAATGTTGTGGAAAGAACATGTAGTTCTTGATACGATGATTTGATTATAATGTTGTGGTCATGGATGAGGAATATGGTGCTTTCACACATATATGATATGTTGTGAATGGTTTTGTGAAGGTATAGGTATTACTGCTGGGAGATATGGCATATGTTTAGTTGATTCTTGAAAAGCTATGTTTTTTTATGAACATAGATTAAGGCTTTTTCTACTAAGGAAAAAGAGCAAGTTGATCTTGATAAGGTCAAGAGGATGAGTTGATAGCAGATATATATGAAAATGTATATGCAACATACTTAGTCACAGGTTGATGATATTAAAGATACATTGTCTTATCTTGCGAATTGACGATGGAAATATATAGGTTGTTGTTCTTGATGCTACTAACAAATGCTTATGGTGCATATCATATATGGTGTATAAGAGTTGCTGATAGATATCATGGTATTGATTAGGTCTTTGATTATTGTTATAAACATCAACTGATGTAAAGGTCATATAAATACATATGTTGTACTCATTAAAAAATTCAGACATGTATGAACTATTATGGTCAAGTCCTTTTTGAACATATGATGAATTTTGAAACTCCTCTGTGTTTGGGAAGTTGATGTAATAATGATGTCAAATGTGCAAACCCACTGTGATTGGGTGATTACTGTAGGTTTTTGGTGATAGGAAAAGTTCTATGAGTCATAGAATCATGTACTTCATTTTACACCAGTAACAGATTTCATCATATGCTCAGGGGGAGAACGATCAAATAATTCAACATGTGCTTAGGGGGAGCATGGTTAGTATTCATATTAAGCAGGTCATATATGGAAGTATTCATTCAACATTGGTCAGCCCTTTGCCCTTGATGTCAAAGAGGGAGAGTAGCTTGGTGTTTGAGACTAGCTTGGTGTTTTGAAAAGCTTGGTGCTTGGCTTGATGTATTTACAGGTTGTGGTGACCAAATACCAAAGTGGTTTCCATCAAGTCCAAAGGGGGAGATTGTTGGCATTATGAATTAGGTGTTGTCCTTGATGGAAACCTACTTGATGAGTTGTAGTTGATGATAACCTATTTGATGAATGGAAAACTACTTGATATGTTGTCTCTTGATGAAAATCTACTTGTTAAAGGTATAAACATGATGTGTTTACAGATGTGACAGAGTGTTTTAAAAAATGCATGGCAATTCAGAGGCAAAGGAATGATAAAGTTGGAAGTTCAAGAACTATACATGAGTTCCTCAAGGACAAGTTGTGTATACATGTGAGTTTAATGAAGCAAAGTCACATATAGTCTTTGCACCACGGTATTCTAAATACTGGGGGTCTTTACCATGGTATTGGCCCATGGTAATGAGCACGACAACAAATATTGATCCTGCCAAGGAATACCATTGGCATAACTATGGTTGTGATCCGTGGTATTGAAAAAAGCTAAACTATATAAGGTGGTGAAAATCAAAATGTGCAAGGGTGAAAGTGATGTAAATCTTATGAATTGTTAGATCTAAAGAAAATATTCATGTCATGGGTTTTTTATACTTTTATTGATCTAAACTAAGTATGCACCTGAGAGTTTGATCATGGATATGATCCAATAGAGCTGAAATAATTATGCACTGATGAATACAAAGATGGATCAGGATCATGTGACCTGAAATGACTTTCCATTGTATAATCTGCTCATGGATTGACCAGATCTAAGTACTGATGCATGTTTTTGTCCTAGAATACTATGATCTAGGCCTTTCTGAAGTTCTGAAAAGTTGCACAATTTTAGATCAAAATTTGCAGATATATACATAGGTTGGTCTTGAGAAAAGTGTTCAAAGTCACATATACAAAGTAAGGGTTTTTTTTGATAAATGAATGATAAACCTGATCAATATTGTTGCTTCTCTATTGTCTATCAATGATGTCCTCATGATTGATCTCAGTTGAGTGATAATGTCTGAAGTAGAACTAATTGAATGATGAAGTTGAATTTGGCTATTGATTGATTGAACAATGTTAAGATTACTTGTTGATTGTGTTTGAAGATCCAAAAAAGTTATGTGATTGGTTCAAAGTGTTCCAGTAGATTTGAGTATGATTCAATGTTCCTTTTCAGAATTGCAGTGATCAAATTTTCAATTTTAGGTATATTAAGATCTGTATGCGGGTTTTTGTATAGAAAAGCGTGTATGCACACAGATTTACTTAAGTGAAGTACCACATACATTTTTACAAATGGACGATCAAGATTTGCAGTAACAAAATATGGTTTCTGTGATATATAGTATGATGTTTGATTCAACGATCTAATTGTTCTAGTTGATTGGTTGAGTTTTGATTAAGTTTTAGTTGATTGGGTTTCAATGATTGATTAATTTAGTTGTGTTAGATATTGATGATTGTGTTACAGTGATGAGTTATATTTTGATTATTGATATTGAGCTTAAGTGTTGAACATGGGTCCAGTTTGAAAATTTGATTAAATGTGGCCTACAAGTTATGATGTGTTGTAGCAGGTGGATCCAGTGTGAAAAGTTATGAAATATGGTCCATGGATGTTGCTGAGGGTTGGATCCTTTAATGAGGGAGTTGGAGCTTCCTGCCAGTAGTAGTTGGTAATCAGATTAGGGGGTTGAAGCTCCCTTCCAGTAGTAGTTGGAGAACAAGTTAAGGTTGTAGCCTTATGCAAGTTGGTGCCTGTGTACTGGTACAAGTTTATGCCAGTACAAGAACCAAGGGGTTGGAGCTCCCTTCCAGTAGGATTTGAAGAACAAGTGAAAGTTGAAGACTTATTCAGGTGGGTGCCTACATACTGGCATGAGTCTGCACCAATACAAGATTGTAAAAATATTTTTCTTTATATTAAAAAGAAGACATAGACGATAAAAATAGGTGGTTTTTTCTAGGATTGGGTTTCCACTTTAAATCCTGGTGTTCATGTGTGTTGCTTACGTTTGATGGTTTATTTTGTTCTTACAACACATGGTTACTATCTATATAATGTTTAATAAAGTACTGATGCACTAGCTAAAGACCAACATATGATGAATTAATTCAATTATAATTTTACTTGATGTATGCTAGTTGTCTTAAGAATAGTTGTGTACACACGTAAGTTCCTTTCAGTAAAGTCAAGTATATAAATTTGAATATGAAATCAAAAATTTATTGATTTGAAAATACTGATTCATCCCCCCACCCCCACCCAATATTTTTCCGAACAATAAAAACTTGGGTTGAGTTACTAGTCACGGAGCCTTGGTTAAACAAACGCTCTAGAGCCCTTCGTGGTTTGAGTTACTAGTCATGGAGCCTTGGTTGGAAAAATTCTCTAGAGCTCGATGATAATTGTGGGTTGAGTTACTAATCCTAGAGCCTTGGTTGGAACAAACACTTTGGAGCCTTGGATGGCTAGGATGGAGACAGATCTGGTGACGGTTTTGTGATGTCTGACCATGAGGTGGAATCACTGTTTTATGGGTTGAGGTGGATGGCCTCTGGAAGCCCTCTATGAGTTTTGATTGATGTGTTCTATGAGATTCCACATTCGTTCTTGGAATATGGCACGGGGGTGAATGGTTGAAGAGAGATTTGGCTCAACCATTCTATGGTCAGGTGGCTGACTTGTCTTCTCAGGGTTCTGTTGATGATGTTGGATGTCTGTATGGTGTGTTTCCATTGGTTCCACTTCCTTAATGTGAATTAGGAGGTCGAATCATATCATGGTGGCCTCTCATCGCATGTTTACCCCGACTGGCTGGTTGCTTGGGTAGATGTGGGAGGAGGGTGTTACAAAGAGTCTTTATCAATAGTTCAAAATATCAAAGTAATAACTAGTAAAACAAATTAAAAGAGAATCGGAAATAGATGGAACAATAACACTATAAATAGATCATCCTTGTGTGGGTGACAAGGATGGTGAATACTGGTTGAAAGACTACCACTAAGAATAAACTCTGAGAATATTATCCAACTCAACAAGTGACTATGGATGAATGTTTGTAAAAATTTCTGTTTTCCCACCCCAGTTTTTAGTTTCTCCTTATTTCTCCCATATAGTTAAATGCTCTTTCCCATAACCATACATTTAACAAGCTGAAAAAAATAAATTTATTTTATTATTTATTTATATTATATATTTTTTTTTCTTGAAAACACAAATTCTGGAAATTTTACAGAATGCTGGAAATTGCAGAAATAAAAATCAGCAGTAATAAACAGCCATTAAAACACATTTAAACACAGAGATTTTTGGTCAATGTGACCCTGGAAAAACCCCCTACAACTCTTGGGGAAAACCAGTTTGAGATCTCTTCTTTATTTCTGGAAAATGCCTTTTACAGTGAGCAGCAAAAATTACAGCAAAATAAAATTTTCCAGCAAGCAAACTTATATGTTTTTCAGCCAAACAGACAAACTAGAAATTCGCTATACGAGATGTACAGAATGTACGGATGTACGGACCGTACGGACTGTATGGACTGTACAGACGACCGTACGGACTGTACGGAAAGACCTCGGTTTCCCATGCAGAAATTCGTCTCCTCGAAATTCATGCCCAAAAATCAGTTTTTCCCTGTTTTCTCAGCAAAAATCTACCTTTTTCTGCTTGTTCTTTCAGCTGTACTGATTTGCTGAAGAGCTGGCTTGGAATATGTGCCAAGCTGCTGCCTCCTTCTCCTTCTTGTCCAGAAATCTCCCTTGCTCTTTTGCTCTCCTTCTCCCAATCTGCTCATGAAAGAATGAATGATCTTTTTGCTCCTTTTCCTCCCTTAACCCAACCATAAATGACTTTTGGGTGATCCCTAAATCCAATGGCTGAGATAGATTTAGATCTATGGCTGAGATTAAATGCACATTTAAATATCACTTTCTATTTTTTAATTCACCCCTTTAATAAAGACCCACTTAGTCATTTATTTCCAAAGTCACTTTTCCTTTCTAATTTTTCATTGACTTTATAAAAGTCACTTTAAAATTAGACTTAGTAACTTTATCACTTAAAGTCACTTTTAAATTAGATTTTAACTTTATAAAAATTATAAAGTCACTTTAGGAGAAAAATTAAATCTTTTGGACACTTTTCCCTAGGCCAAAGATCAAAGCCTTAGGGAACCACCTGTCCTCCGGTACCAAATTTCAACACTCCCTCTTACCGAGGAAGGTGTTCCTTACCACACCCATCTTGTCTTTGAAGTAGACATGCTTGCCCCATGGTAAGGCTTTGGTAAGAATATCTGCTACCTGCTCATCAGTGGAAATATACTCAAGCTTCACAGCTCCCTTCTAAACATAGTCTCTGATGAAATGATATCTGATCCCGATATGCTTTGACCTGTCATGAAATACTGGATTCTCCATGGGTTTAATGCAACTCTGATTATCACAGTAAATCACTGAAGGTTTCAACGACTGACGAAATAAGCCAAACAACATCTTACGAAGCCAGATGGCCTCACAACTAGCTAGACTAGCTGCCATATACTCTGCTTCCGCTGAACTCAGTGCTACTGACTGCTGCTTCCGGCTGAACCATGACACTACTGCTGAAACCAATCCAAAACAACACCCTGAAGTGCTCTTCCTATCAGAAGCACAACTTGCCCAATCAGAATCAGTGTATCCTACCAATCTCACTCCATCTCCCTGCCTGTAGTCCAAACCATAATCCATTGTACCCTGCAAGTACCGCAAAATGTGTTTTGCAGCCACCCAGTGAACCTTCCTAGGCTCACACATAAACTGACTCATCGTGTTGACTACAAAACAAATATCTGGTCTAGTGTTGACCAAATACATCAAGGAACCAATCAGTTGTCTATACAATGTGGGATCCACCAACTTGGAATTCGAAACATGAATATTTTTCCAGTTGGTAATCATCGGTGTCGACATGGGTCTACAATCCTCCATGTGGAATCTGCTAAGGATGTCCACAATATACTTCTCCTGCCCTAGGAAGAAATGCCCCTCCTCCTGCCACACCTCCAAACCCAAAAAGTAATGCATCAAGCCGATGTCCTTCATCTCAAACTTCGCCGCAAGATCTCTCTTGCAGTGCTCTATGAGTCTCTCTGCACATTTAATGATCAAGTCATCCACATACAACACCAGAATGAGAGGCTCCTCACCTATCACAATATAGTAAAAGTTCGGATCTGCCTTACTCTTTGTGAAACCCATCCCCTGCAAGTATGTATCTATCCTGGAGTACCAAGCTCTGGGAGCTTGCTTCAAGCCATAAAGGGCCTTCTTCAGTCTGCACACATGGGACTCCTTCCCATGCACCTCAAAGCCCTGTCGCTGCTCAATGTACACCTCCTGTATGAAGCCATTGAGAAATGCAGTCTTCACATCCATCTGGTGGATCTTCCAACCTATCTCTGCTGCTATCGATATAATGGAGCGGATCAAAGTATATCGAGCCACGGGAGCGAAGGTCTCCTCATAATCAACTCCCTCTACCTAGGAGAACCCTTTAGCCACAAACCTCGCTTTGAATTTCTCAATGCCGCCATCTGCAGCATGCTTTACCTTGTAAAGCCATCTGGAAGTAACCACGGATTTGCCCTCAGGCCTCGGCACCACCTCCCAAACATCATTCTTCATGATAGAAAAATACTCCTCCTGCATGGCCTCTTCCAGACCTGCTGAATAGCTACCTCCTCATAGCTAGAAGGCTCAGAGTCAAGGATGCTGGTAACCATCGCCATATAGCTACAAAACCTCTCAGGTGGTCTACTCTCCCTGACCGGCCTCTTCGACTCAGCAACAAATGAGGCATCTCTCAAGGTGTCCTGAAGCCACTTGGGCTTCCTCTTCCCTGAGCATGCTTCTCCCATAGGAGAATGGAACTCCTCCTCCTCATCACCATCAGTAGCCGGAACTCCTGACTGCCTGTCTGCTGTCCTCCTGCCTGCACCTGAACCTGTAGAAGCTGAGGTACCGTGTGAACTGTCCATCAGTGGACTCCCTAGTGAACTGCTCTGTGACCTGCTCGGAGCACCACCCCTCTGGCTTGGTGAGCCACTGCTCACTGACGAACCTGACATCCTCATAGATGTACCTCCTGAACCTCCTGATCCCTACCCACTGGATCCCTGTGACTGACTCAACTGCTGTTGAGGGTCTGGCTGATCCAGATACTCTAACTCCCGTGACCTCCTAAAGGCCCTGTCTTCCTCGAACTTCACATCCCGTCTGACAACAACTCTCCTCTGTGCAGGAATGTAAATCTGAAAGGCCTTTGAGGTCTCACTGTAGCCCACGAAGATACCCTTCTCTGCGGTGGGCTCTAGTTTGGTCCTCTTCTCCTTGGGTATATAGGAGTATGTAATGCATCCAAAGATATGAAGATGACCAATATCAGGCTTAACAATATAGAAAGAATAACACTCCTTAAACATTCAATAGTGATAAGTATAAGGACCGCTGTTAAAACACATACATATATCCAATGATAGAAAGATTAAATAAATGTCGATTCATATAAAAGAATGGAGCAAAGACATAGATAATAGTACCATATGTAATTTGGATCCCTCCCAGTATCAATCGCATTCAGATTCCATCTTCTAGTTTATAAATACTCTCACAAAAAGCAATCGTGCATATCTCATCAAAGCATTCTTCATTAAAATTCAGAATATAGGCCCAGTCTTCATAAAAAAAATATATCAGAAGCACAATAGTGTGACTTCCAATCCAAGTTTTATACAAAAATTTAGGACCCTTTCTAAAGACATGAAAGGGTCTATAAATACTATCTAAGCTTACTGACTATGAAATAAAAATGCTATTAGGTGGTATAACCAAATCATGAAGATCTCCTTGAAATAGGCCTGCTTGGAGTCAGTAGAATGATTCACTGTTTCGGC
Source organism: Pinus taeda (assembly GCA_000404065.3). NCBI lineage: Eukaryota > Viridiplantae > Streptophyta > Pinopsida > Pinales > Pinaceae > Pinus > Pinus taeda. The sequence continues at coordinate 22,652 of APFE031079346.1, read as the reverse complement.
CGATCATCCTTTGGCTTGAGCTAGCAGATAGCAAGCATTGGTTGCAATTCTGGAGGGTGACTCAGACGAGAATGCAGTTGGGCTGAATATGTAGCATCATGAATTTCTGGAATCATGTAACTGATTGCATCGGTTAAAAATTTGAGTGCTTCCCTTTGACTGTATGCTTTAACTAGGAAGAACCAAAAGGTGTCCCAAGTTAAACTTTGGATGCCTGCGATTTGTTATATACCTAGGGGGGGTAATATGGGGTACAAAGGGAGGTACCCATGGTAATAATGTAATAATGAGATGGGCCATAGTAATAAATAAGGTGGTTAACCCATATCATGTAAGGGACCACAAGTAGTTAGTAATAATGTAATGGGCCCATGGTATTAGTTGATGGTATGAGGGAACCATGGTAATGATCCATGGTATTGTATGTATGAGGCCTATATAGAGGCTAGAGACTCCACGTAAAGGAATAGTCAAGGATTATTGTATGAACAGGCATATGGCTTGTGGAGTGTTTTCCTTCCTTTAGGAGTGAATGTATGGTGTTGCCCTACCATAAGGGTTTGATATTAATAAAGTGAATCATTTCTATTCTATATTCAGATCTTATCTTATTCTTGGGTTTATTTATATTTTCATTAGATCTATAACAAGTGGTATCAGAGCTATAACAAGTGACCATCTCATTATTACATTATTACCTTGGGTACCTCCCTTTGTACCCCATATTACCCCCCCTAGGTATATAAAAAATGGCCACTGTCAAATATTGTTGGGTCAAGGCAGTGAGGACCAATACATGCAAGAGTATATAATGGAGTTTGTATCAAGAAAAAGTAAGGGATCATTATTATTGTTTGCACTCTTCAATGAATTAAAGGAAGAAAAAATCCATGTTGGAGTACATTTTGATCTTTGTGATCAATTTAATAAGCATGGGGAGCCTTGCTAAAGTGCACAAGCGAACTGAGATTAAATTCTCAGCATGGAGGATCACGCAGAGAGTTGGTGAAGCACTTATGAGCCCATCCTAATATTTAATACATTGAAAAAACTCAATCAATAGACACAACAACAATATGGAGGTGCCATATAGAGGTACACTAGAGTAGAGTGGAAATTGGTAGCAGTGACAACATTGAGTAAAGTGCAGCAGAGGAACAAAACAATGATTTCCATAGAGCTAAGTAGGGAATATAGAAGTGTTGGATGTGCTAAAGAGAGTAGAGATGTGTGTATGAGAGTTGTGCAATTGGACCAAGTTGTTGGACTATTGATCCTAGAGGATTCTCAAAATGATCCAAATTTAGTAGTCTCATATGATCATGAAACTAGTGCTAAGTCGAAGAGCTCATCACACTAATTTTGGTGGTATTTTGGGTTTTAAAATATTCAATTATTGGATAAATTGAAATAATCCTGTGTCGGCCCTTTTATAAAATTAGGGTTCTTGATGTATTTATTCCAAGGTTCTTGTCTTCTTCTCTCAACAATCTTTCATTCTTTTCTATCTTTCTAATTTGTCTTGATGATGGACCCCTTTTGGGGTTTGAAACGTCAACTCAATGAACAAAAGACTGTGGACAATCCGGATCATACCACTGCAAAGAAAATGTGTTCTGAAGTTTAGTCAAAATTGGAAAAAAGGGACTGCATAATCAATAGTGAGGTCCTTAGAGAAGGCAAAGTGGAAGCGCCAGAGTAGGACAAGTGCCAGTAGATGAGTAGGGCATGTGGCAATAGGTGGTGCACCCATGGTTCCAACTACCAACTAACATAATCGTGGGTCAAACCTGTGAACTCTTGGTTGTTAGCCCAAAAACTTAACTGATAGGTTGCGTGGTTGTCGTTATATATCAATCGGTGGATGTTATATTTAAATGTTTGTTGATATCATATGGTAACAAAGGCATGGCGGATCTTTCCATATCCAGCAGGCCCTCCAAACCCTGGTCGTGTTATTTCCTCCTCCAAACAGGTTAACAAAGTCTCCACATATCGCGTGGGAAACCATAATATATATTGACCATGTTACAACCTATTGTGCTATACAACAACCCTCCCCATTTAAAAAAAATTCATATAAGACTTTAATAAAAAATGGGTCCCCTTTAGAATATAAATAAATAAAATTTTGAAAATAAATTTTTATAATAGGTCATATAAAAATTTGCGTTTAGGGTAGTGTTGGAGAGGTAAATCCCCTCTACGGATAGAGGCGATCCCTACTCGCCTAGAACGGGTCTAGCAACAATCAAACAATGCTATCACACAAGTTCCTAATTGCAAATAAAAGGTAGGTGATGAAGACCTACTTGAGTTCCAATGCTTCTGTTTGTAGAAGAGACGTAGCCCACGCTCCTTTGCCTTGGCCGGTCACAATCCTCCACTATCCTTGTGAATGGACACCTGCACACACAAAGAGAACAACACAAACACAAGCGTGAAATCTAATATATGCAATTATACATCAGTCAGGAAGGATATAATTCAACATCAACCATTACAAGTACAACGAGAATGGAACCATAATGATAGTCATCTATTATTAATAATCAACAAAGGAGAATACAACCAGCGTCCTGACGTCAAGTCCTCCTTTTGCTGGGTGCTCAGCTACACAAGTCTTGCAAAAGCTTGAAGGGGTGAGGGACAAGCTCTCTCTCTCTTTAGTGACAAAGTCTCCTTACTTGGGTAAAGCCTTATGGATACAAAGAAGGCTTCTTGTAACTTCAATCTTTTGATATCTTCCTTTTAGCACAAGTATTGCCACTAGAGTCAGAACTATCAGAACTAGCTTGCTCAAGCCATGGAGACAAGCTTTTATGGAGGAAAAGGAAGAGATAAGGTCAATCACAACAATAATGGATTTGGCTTCATCACTTGGAAACTTCTATGGAATGGTGGCAAACTACTTCCCATTCAAGGAGATTCAAAGCCAAACCATCCTCACTTAACTTGGATGCAATTGGTGAATGAGTTGGATAGAACTTTCGGAGGTTGATTAGTTCAAAACTTTTCCCAAAAAGGTTGGCGCGATTGCGACTCTGGGACAGAGCACTAATGGCACACCCCTTTTATAGGATTTTCCCCATTGGCACGGGCATAACACAGTGGACCAGCGCTAATGTAAAAAGGGATGTTTTTAGGGGCAAAGAGCAGGAGATGTCTTCAGGGCATATGAAGCTCATGTTCAGAGGTGAATGATGCAAGTGGTTTCAAGTCTTGTCACTTCTCACAAGTCCCGGAATGAGTCCTCCAAGATGCAGGAGAGGGGTAACAGGGATGGTGACAAATTACTGTGTAACAGATGCCCCCTAAAGCATGAGGCCTGAGAGAGAGAGGGGTGAAGTGCTTTACAAGAACATGTGTGACTGAAAACACTGCCACCGAAGAACCTGCGAAAAGAAGCACAACTGATATCTTCAAGTACATGATATATGTGGTATGGGCGCAGCCATCCATAACAGAGTATATATAACTGGATCCCAGGTATGGACGCAACCATCCGATAAGGATCTATAAATGGACTCAAGTATGGTCGCATCCATCCAATAAATGAGTCATGTAATGATTACAATAATCCACAAAATGCAACCCGGATTCTAATATGCACAATCTGGGGTCTTGCGCTCCAACTCGACCCGAACACAGTACAAGTTCAAGCATGTGAATATAGGAGTCGAAGTCGAACATGCATGAACATCATCTGATTACTAGTCAATGATGAAAATTTTAACAGACGCGAGAGGTACCACCCAATAATGACATGGTCCTCAAGGTACTATAGGTACAATCCATGGCGTGTGAATCAATGAGCCGGTGTCGAACACCCGTAGAATCATCCGATCGGAGGCCAATGATGAAAACCTCGCGTTGAACACGAAGAACCTGCCATTGAGGCATGCATGCTCCAAGGTACCTGAAGGGAGTCTCTAGGTCCTGGATAATGAGCTGAAGTTGACAGGAAGTGATCTTGATCGAAGGTGGGCCATAATGTTTCCCACATCATCGACACGAGACAGAGAGAGACAATATGTTTTGTGTGAGATATCAGAGGGAGGTTGAGTATTCTGCAGAGGTCAACTTCTCTTGAACATATCGGCGGCACAATGATGGATTTGGTAGTATTTGAGGTCAAATGACAAAATGATGAGCAGATGAATGGTCAAATAGGATAACCCAAACCCATGGAGGCAAATGTGAAGTGAGATGAGATGTCCCCACCCAGACATGAATGCAGAAAGTGCCATGTTCAAGAGTGACATACTGCCGATGACGACGATTATGATTCCTTTATTCCCCCACCATTTCTGGCTAGTACCCCGGTTATTTTTGGATGGCAAGCTTGACGGGGATAGCATATGCTTGAGAGGCGTCATTTCGACGGAATCCGATGTCATTGAATTTTAACGAGTCTGACAAAGGAAGAACTCGGCGTCTTTTCATATTTAGAGAGTTTTAAAAGACAGCGAAAAGAATACTCCAGGGTGTCCTTTTTCGTAAAGTTGTGTCTCTCGAGCCCGAAAAAAGTATAAAACAATGCTCGAAAGAAACGCCCGATCATTTTGAACGAGGAGTACTTTTTGTAAGTAGTGACATCGACCCGAAAAAGTAAAAAAGCGATCGATATCACGTCGTTTCGTTCCCATTAACGAACCTGAAACGACAAAGGCCCGACGATATTTTCATTTTTTATACGGTCGGAAAAAGAGTTTAAAAATGACCGCCTCTTATTTACGTTTAATGAGTCAAGAGGAATGACTCGGTGATCTTTTCACGTTTAGCGAGTCAAAAAAGAGCTAAAATATAACTCGATAGCGACTTTTTTGTGTTTTTACCGAGTCCAAAAAAGTATAAAATACAACTCGTTTCACCATCGAAGTTGCGTAAAAGACCTGTCGCTGCACAAGAAGCAAACGTAAAACCCATTTTCAACCAAAAATATATTAAAATATTCAAAAATAACCTTTCTAAACCCAAAAAATGAGTTAAAAAGCTTATAAATAGGGTGAAAATGTAAAAATAAAATCACTTTTACTTTTTACCTCTTGAAGAGTGAGAAGGGTCTGTTTGGGAAGAAAACTTCAGGCGGCGAATACAGCCAATCCGTGCAACCATTCGCGATCTCGTCAGCTCCAGGTAAGAGGCGCTTTCCTTAGCTCCATTTTTATACCATTTTTCATGTATTTCATGCCTGATTGAGTCCCAGCAAGGGGGGATTTCCAAATTTAGGGCTTTGCCCCATTGGCGCGGGTATCCGGCACAGAACCGCGCTAATGGTGTGAAATACCCAAGGGCGCCGCGCCATTAACGCGAATATTTTAAAAACAGTCGCGCTAACTGCACGACCTAAAAATTTTCATAAATTTACCCATTTTATTTGAAATTCTCCTGGTTCATAATTTCACCAATGTCCTAATGAAGGCGTATTTGTCCTTGTGGGTGCAGGGAATAGGTCAAAATGGTAGCAGAATGGGAAGAAAGAGAACATGATGTTGTGTATGCTTTGGAAATTGAGGATGAGGGGTGCATGAACGCTTTGAGGGATTGTGGCCTCAAAAAATTCTTCCTTACATCATATATGCGGTCACAACCTGAGTTGCTACAGTTCATCATTGATGCTTGGGACGTGGACGACCAAGTGTTTCATCTACGGAACCAGACCTTAGAGCTTGAGGTATCTGATGTATACTTCATCACTGGACTGTCACAGAGAGGGGCAGTTCCCATTTTGACTGGCAATAGACCTTTCGGGGAGAAGGTTGGTGAAGTAAAAGCTCAAGTGTGCCCAGAAGCACAATTCAGGAAACAGAGTGCTAAGGTGGCGATCAACACTATCCGGGATTTGACTCTCAAGGCCATTCTTTTCACCATCACACGTGCAGCTGGGGTGCAGGCGCCCCACGAGGCAAGCAAGAACCACCTGATACCCACGACTGAATGCCTCAGTCCGACCATCTTTAACTGGGCTGCAGCTGTGACTACTAATATCAAGGGGCAGCTCACAAATTGCAAGCGTGCGGATGTGAAACAGTTCGCATATGGTTCGATCATGGTATCATTCTTCCTGGAGTGAATACCACTCTTCCAGATCCAGAGAGCCGTGGTGGCAGATCCATTGCCACAAGAGCCTAGAATGGCTCGCTGGGCAGCACTGATGCCCAGAGGAGCAGGAGGCCAGGAGATGTCATGGCAACCCGAGTTCTTCACATGGCTCCGTCGACAGCTGATTGTGATCCAAGATTGGCCCTATGCAGGAACCAGTTTCATGGGGGACCCAGACCTTCCACTACCAGAGGGGGAGGAATGGGAGGAGGAGTTAGGTATGAACTCCTTGATTTTGATGTTTTTTCATTTTTTGTCTTTTTTTTTTAATACATTCCTGTTGTAATGATGATTGTATGTATATGCAGATGTGGGCCCAGAGCGACTAGCCGGCCTATCCCCTACAGCGCGGAGAGGCCAACCTGCAGCCGACCCTCGGGCAGGGGGCGCCGTGGGGGAGGAGCTGATACAGAATCTCGAGGGGCTTGCCCAAAGGATTCCCGGTTATGCCAGATTGGCAGATGTTCCCTTCGCATATCAGAGGCACACAGTAGGGGTGCCGACTCGCGTCCATCATCTGCTAAGACGATTGGTGCGAGCGGTGATGTGCTATCATGAGCACCACTGTGCTTAGACTCCTAGGTTTTATTTTCTGCATATTTTTTGAGAGACATGTGTCTCAGATGTACGAAGAACACAGACTCTATCCAGACATGTACCTTTATTTTTTGAGTGCCTTAGTGCT
>APFE031079346.1:502-15634 GCA_000404065.3 Pinus taeda | reverse complement strand
ATATATATATATACACGGTGTTATAGTTTATTGCATTTTGTGCTTCTTGTATCATGTTGATTTACATATTATGCAAATGTCTGTCCAATACATAGTTAGCTAGTGCATCGGTTACTGCATTAAGTCTTCTTGGAATGTGTTGATAAGTAATGTAATCAAAATCTCTTTCCAATAACTTACCACGTAAATACAACCTTAAAATGCGATGATCTCTGATGGAATATCGTCCGTTGAGCTGGTGGACTACAAGTTGAGAGTCTAAGTTTACAACCAATGTGCGGATCTCGAGGTTAATTGCCTCGGCCAATAATTCAATTACAGCACTATATTCAGCCACATTGTTCGTTGTACAACCCAGACACACCCCTTGAATATCTACTAACTCACCATGAGGATCGTAGATCACCCATGCCGCAGATGATAGATTGCGAGTACTGCGGGAAGCACCATCAGCGAAACCAACGTAAGGCGATCCAGACATCTGTTCAAGAAGCAAAAGACACAATAAGCGGCAATCACGCTGACACACTGAGATAAAAACTAAATAAACACGCACACACAACACACCACCGAAAGCATACACATGTACAAAAATAAAGCGCGCGCATGATACTTGATTCAAGTCAAGCCCTTTTAAGGACTTTGCCTTATCGCATTGTTGCATAACCGGCCTAGATAATGTAGGCATTTCTCAGCTTGTTGTATAAAATGATCAACGGCACCAATGATCTGCCCATGCCCCCTGGCCGAGCGAGGTTTACAAGCTAGAGGATCGGTGCCCCCTTTGGCAGAGGGACCGAGGGTCGCAACAGAGTGCAATGAAGGATCAGAGCGAGCAGAGACCAAACCAAGCAAAGCAAGGTTCAGAGGTGGGAGGGAGAAAACACCCATAAGGGCGGGTTCTTTGAAGAGCCTGGCTCCCACACTCTTAAATGGAATGAAGGTATGTTCAACGAAAGGTACATTTCCCTCAGAAGAGGAAGCGAAGAAGGAAAGCTGGTCCACCATGACAATTTTTCCTTGGTGAGGGAAATGAATGACATGGAAGAGGGATGAAGCCAAGGAACGCATGGCATACGTCCAACTCTGGCCCAGAAGGAGGTTGTATGTGAGATTCGCGTCAACGACCTCAACTTCTACTTCCACAGTTTTCCCTTCTAAGGTGATTGGCAATCGTTGAAGAATACCATAAGGACGGGATTCTTTCCCATTGAAAGCTTCCAAAGTCGTAGGATACTGGCTCAAAGTCGAAGACCCGATTGCTTTCCAACAAGAAATAGAAATAATGCAAGTCGATGCGCCCTCATCAATGACTATACGATGGATCGTTTTGGAATTGATGACGACTTGGATCAGAAAAGCGATCTGATGAGGCAGTCTAGGAACATGGCTCTCGAGGTCGAAGGTAATCAGATCCAAATCTGCCGGGTCGGTGCCACCGATGGCCGATAGCAGGGACTTCCTCTGGGGGGGGCAGCTCTGGAGAACTTCTAAGGCAGACATAGCCGACGGAGCCTACGCTAAGTCCTCTACGATGCTATAGTGCTAGGCATCATGAGCATTCAGGTTGTAAGAAGATCGCCTGAGTACTCCTTTAGGAGGGGGTCGGATTGTCGTCTCAGTACTCGGTCTCTCGATATGGAGGGGACCAGAGTTGGACGAAGGAGCACTTGAGGGAACCTCAGGCTCCTTCCCGGCGGACGACGGATACTCCTTTGCTCGAGTCGTTACATGAATGAGGATAGATCCAACCATGAAGACTTGGGAACTTAAGGGAGAAGAAGACGGATCAGCCACCATTTGAGTTTGCTGAGAGGGAAAAGGATCTTTAAGAACCGCAGGAACCCCAGGAGCGCCCTTTAATAAATGACTAACTTCGGACTGCCTGGAGCAGTCCTTAGTATAGTGATCCTCCTCACAAATGAGGCAAGGATACTTGGGTTTGCGCTTAGCTCCTTCCTCGGCTGGAGGTTTGGAGGATTCCTGTTTAGGTTGCTCATATTTATTTTTTCCTTTCCCCTTTTTCTTTCCTTTCGAGGCCTTACCCGCCATGGTGGACTGGACAACGTTGACCTCGGAAGTATTACCAGAATTTGAACCACCCTGAGAAGTGTTTTCGTTAGAAGCACCTGACTTTTGCTTCCCAGGGTTTGACGATGATTTTTTAGAGGTCGGGTTGACAGAGTCAATGACTCCATCAATAGATGGCTTCGGCGGAGCCTTGGATGTACCAGGCCTCGGGGCGTCCGGAAAATACTCATACAAGGTACCAGATTGAGAGTAAACTAAGTCCAGGTACTGAGCGCACGCGATTGCTTACTCTTCAGTCACACAGGCTCCCATACCAATGTCCCGCGCAATATTAGGGACAAAGGAAGTCGTGAACCAGTTGGTAAGGAGTTGATCAAGAATCCAAAACTTGATCAACCTGTGATGCCTTCTCCATTCATGTATATGATCAGAGATATGCGTAGTTGTATCCTGCTTAAGAGATGTAAGGAGGTGAGTCCATGTCTCGTACCGAATGGGTAACTGAAAGTGAGTAAGGAATGCCATGGCCAATGAATTAAAATCTTGAAATGATGTGCGGGTCAATTCAATATACCATTTACCGGCAGAACCAGTGAGAGTCCTCTGAAAGAGGCGAAGTCGAATCGAGTCATCGAGCCATGAATTAGACGAACACCTTAAGTGATACGTCATTACATGAGCTTGAGGATCCTCTCCGGCTTTTCCGTCAAATTTGGGACAGTCGCTAGGTATCTTAGTTGGAACTGGTGGCCATTGTGGATTATGTAAAATGGGATCATTTGTTAACTTTGACACATCGGGCAGTTCCAACATCGCTAGAAATGGTAGCTACGGGTTGAAGGACATTTGTCCCGGACATGAGGTAGGGCCAGAATTCCATCCAGTTCCTGTTTTCCCCCACTGGCCTTGTCCAGATGGGCCAGGTCCAAAAGGGCCTTGTCCATAAGAATTTTGTCCATAAGGGTTATTTCCAGAACCGGGTGGTTGATACTGGTTCTACGCCCAACGCCCCATTGGTTACCATACTGCCCTGCAGGTTGTTGATAATTTTGATAAGGATTGGCTTGCAGCTGTTGGTAATTTTGATACGGGGTATATTGATTTTTCCCCTGGGATTGCTGGTATCCATACTGAGCCTGGGAACCAGGCGGCATTTGATGAGAAGGTTGGGATTAATACCCACCTGAATACGGAGGTTGGGATTGGTACCCACCCGAATAAGGAGGTTGGGATTGATACCCACCTGAATAAGGAGGCTAGGATTGATACCCACCTGAATAAGGATGCTGGGATTGATACCCACCTGAATAAGGAGGCTGGGATTGGTACCCACCTGAATAAGGAGGCTGGGATTGGTACCCGCCTGAATGAGAAGGTTGGGCCATCTGGATGGAAGGTTGTCCTGGTTGGATCTGAGACAGCCCCGTTTGCCCAGAAGGTCGAGCTTGCTGAGCGACGGACTGCCCTTGCGCAACCGAAGTTTGTCCTTGTAGACCAGATGGTTGCTGAGTGGTGGGTTGGCCTTGCTGTGCGTAAGGCTGGCCACCTTGCCCAGAAGGGTAGCCTTGTTGGTTTCTGGGTTGACCTTGCTAACCGTAAGGTTGTCCCAGGTTCCCATAGGGTTGCCCCGAAGGGTAGCCCTGTTGGGGCCCAGGTTGTCCTTGCTGAGCATAGGGTTGTCCCGGGTTTCCAGAAGGTTGCCCAAGATATGTATAAGACGGAACCACTAGAGGCTAAAGGTTGTCCCTGATAGGGTTGTCCTTGCGAGCCTCCAGGTTGACCTGGGTAGTTCTGGCCATAATACTGCTGCCCATGATTAGGCTGTGAGTAAGATGGTTGACCCTGGTAGGGTGGTCCTTGAGATGGCTGTCCTTGACCCGGATGGAACTAGACACCGCCATATTCGGCAGTACCCCAAGCCACATTCAATGGAACTGAAACCTCAACATAGGGCTCATTTGGCAAGGAGGTATACAAATAATGATTGACAGGATCATAATAGGGGCCTTGCCCACTTGGGTTCTGGACATTGTGCAAGTACTGAGAATATGCCCGCCCCCCGAAATAGCATTAGAAAGAGGTGGGGCACTACTTGCGGGATGGACAACTCTAGCAGTATGTGTCGATGGACCACTTTGTATTGGGCCTCGAGATGGGCCTACAACAGAAGTGACAGCAGAAGATGTTGTGACGGCACTAACAACTGGAGTTGATGACGCGACACAGATGGTCGGATTGGTTGGGACTGCTGTAACAACAGTATGGTGAACTTGGGAAAAAAACGGTCCTGTGGTAGGGATGATGTTTTGATCCCACATAGAAGAGGAAGTCGCAGAATTCATAGCATCCCTTAGAGATCTATAACGCGCCGGCACTGTGATACCGAGAGGTGTGACAGTGTAGGGCGTAGAGATAACCGGGGATGTAGCCGCAATGGGAGTATCAATACTCGACATAACGAGCATCCCACTCGACACAGGAGATGTATCCTCCATATCGGAAGAAGCCATCAGAGATGCAACACCAACAGGAGTAGTGGGAAAATCCTCTTCAGAGGGCTCCCAAACAGGGTTCCAAAACAAGTCGTAAAGCTCGTCCTCTGGAGCACGAGAGTTCAACGGTTGGACACTCGGAACAATAGGAAGAGCGTCACAAACCGGTGTCTCAGGGGCAGAGAAGATGGAGACCCTTGGTCCACTTGGGACACGGACGGAATCGATGGATCCGCCAGGATGATCAACAAAGACCCTAAAATAGCTAACGAAGAACCCTACTCAAAACTAAATGCAAACAAAATCTACCAGGTGAATGTTACGTGGCCGAATAAATTTTTATGACATTAGACAAAAATCCTTTTCCATGTTTTAAGAGTCGGAAAAGGACAAAAGATACTCAGTCGCCTTCGATGTTAAAGAGCCCGAAGTGACAAATGCTCAATAGAGCCTTTTCTTTTACAGAGTCTGAAAAGGATCAAAAAGTGACTGCTCTGGAGAAACTAGGCAAGGGGTTTACCAAACAATCCGCAAAACTGCTTATACACCTTGGCAATCGTATGAAAACCAAGGACTTTCCGTACTACAGTCAATCTTCCCGAATGTTGTCTTCGGTGCATTACGGCTTGTAAGGGGGCATACATGGCTTCCTATGGATTAAGGATGCAAACCTAGTGGAGTCTCCCCATATATACATGACGGTACGTGGGAGCCCAAGTCCGTACTAGACCACAATCGAACCACACCAGGAGGAATCACCCAACCTTAATGCGAGAACAAAAGTGACTAGGTTTAACGATGCCGGAGCACGTCTCTAGCCTAGAACTCTAGAATATTTGCATTATGTTCCAATGCATTTTTAAGTTGATTCGTTTTATTTTACGGTTGATCTTTAGTTAAGTTTTGATTTCAAGTCCTACCGTATGTGATCTTTCACAATTGTCTAGATGCAAGCTATATGCCAAAGAATACCATTTCGTTCGATGAATACCAACTATGAGAAGGTTAAGAGTTTTCAACCAAACAAAATGAGCACAATCAATCAAACACCCTAATGCAGCTAATGGCAAACAAACGAAACTTTTTCTTTTCAATAATACAAATAACGAAAAGTTCTATTCCATTAACTATTGAACGCAAAAGAGATTATTTGATTTTTTTTTTCTTTTCAAAGGCACAATGCACTAGAATGAAATTTGAAAGATAATAACACTGAGCGAAGAGGCAAATTCACTCAATGAAGACACAATGAAATCCCAAGACACTAAAGCAGTTCTCCGAATCGAAAGGAAAACAAAGGCTTGTGCGAGCTATGTGATCTAAGCTCAAACAAGGCTAGAATGAAATCCAAGCAAGAAAGAGCAAGTCACTCGGAAATCAATCAAAAACACTTCAACAATCGCTGAACAAGTGCAAAAAGAAATCACAAAGTTAACTGGAAAATCAAAGAACCCAAAACTCCCACAGAAGGCTCGACACACACGGCCACTAGATGCCCTAGGGTTGAGGTGTGAAATCGATGGAAAGAGGCAAACACCCGAAGGACAAAGGTTGAGAACCAATCAAACAAGGATCAAACACACTCCAGTAATTGAAAACGATGTGGCAAAATGCAAATCCAAGCTTAGAAAGTAGGCAAATGAGTGGATTAAAAAGCTAAGAGGCCTGGCGCGACTGTCAGGCTGCAACTCGCGCTAAACAGGGATTGGCACGGGTTGTCAGTTAGCAACAAGGGACACTAGCGTGACAGTGAAGGGAAAAACTGCGCTAACAAAGTTTGCCAATTTCAAAAGAAAAATACACAGTCCAGGGCTTGGGTCACAGTATCTAGGCAAGCTAGGAAGCAAGGGGCAGCAAGAAATTCAATTCCAAAAGCTTATCCAAGCAAGAAAACAAGAGAAAACCAAAGAGGCAAGACAAACTCCAAGTTGTTCAGTCCGTAAGCCAAACCGGAGATCGACTGAAGCGGCTTTGATCTAATTCACTACTGCAAAGCAATAGTGTTTCTAAGGCTATCTGGCCGTGTTTCAGACTCCGTCTAAGTTTACAAATTAAACAACAAGCTAAACTCCCCAGCGGAGTCACCAAATTTTTGGAGAGGTAAATCCCCTCTATGGATAGAGGTGATCCCTACTAGCCCAAAACGGGTCTAGCAACAATCAAACAATGCTATCACGCAAGTTCCTAATTGCAAATAAAAGGTAGGTGATGAAGACCTATTTGAGTTCCAACGCTTCCATTTGTAGAAGAGATGTAGCCCACGCTCCTTTAACTTGGCCGGTCACAATCCTCCACTATCCTTGTGAATGGACACGTGCACACACAAAGAGAACAACACAAACACAAGCGTGAAATCTAATATATGAAATTATACATCAGTCAGGAAGGATATAATTCAACATCAACCATTACAAGTACAACGAGAATGGAACCACAATGATAGTCATCTATTATTAATAATCAACAAAGGAGAATACAACCAGTGTCCTGACGTCAAGTCCTCCTTTGGCTGGGTGCTCAGCTACACAAGTCTTGCAAATCTTGAGGGGATGAGGGACAAGCTCTCTCTCTCTTTAGTGACAAGGTCTCCTTACTTAGGTAAAGGCTTATGGACACAAAGAAGGCTCTTGCAACTCCAATCTCTTGATATCTTCCTTTCAGCACAAGTATTGCCACTAGAATTAGAACTAGCTTGCTCAAGCCATGGAGACACGCTTTTATAGAGGAAAAGGAAGAGATAAGGTCAATCACAACAATAATGGATTTGGCTTCATCACTTGGAAACTTCTATGGAATGGTGGAAAACTACTTCCCATTCAAGGAGATTCGAAGCCAAACCATCCTCACTTAACTTGGATGCAGTTGGTGAATGAGTTGGATAGAACTTTCGGAGGTTGATTAGTTCAAAACTTTTCCCAAAAAGGTTGGCGCGATTGGGACTCTAGGACAGAGCGCTAATGGCGCACCCCTTTTATAGGATTTTCCCCATTGGCGCATGCATAACACAGTGGACCAACGCTAATGTAAAAAGGGCTGTTTTTAAGGGCAAAGAGGCGGAGATGTCTTCAGGGCATATGAAGCTCATGTTCAGAGGTGAATGATGCAAGTGGTTTCAAGTCTTGTCACTTCTCACAAGTCCCGGAATGAGTCCTCCAAGATGCAGGAGAGGGGTAACAGAGACGGTGACAAATTACTGTGTAACAGGTAGGTTAGATCGCAATCGCAATTTGCAAAAATTTTGAATCCATGGAAGTCAGTTTAAGAAAATCCGATCCGATTTGAGTCATAATAAAAACTTATTGAAAAAAGCTTTATCAAAGGAAATAATTATAAAAGTGAATTGTTGCATCGCACACATCCTTTATCTCAACGGTGAACTTAAATCATTCCATTGAGATCCGTCGATGCGATAACTCTATCAAAAATCACATATCACTACTCGTTAAGAAAGTGTCCCAAGTGTTCCATGGAAAACCTCTGATGTGATAAGTTGATCGCAATCGCGCATCGCTAAAAACATAAGACACATCCCAGAACCTCCTTTGAAATCTTTTGATGTGATTTCATTAACGTATAGTGCATGTTTGATAAAGGAAAGACATGAAATATTACGAAGATGTGCGGCTTGAAGTTATAAGTCAATTATAAAGAAAATTTAAATGATTTATCAATTTTAAAGAATGTTGCCTCCCCATGCCAGCTCACCACTGATCACAATCGCAACCATGCAGAGGAACCATTTAAACATGGCACTTGTAACTCTCGATTTGCGATATGTGATTAATGCTAATCACCAATCAGAAAGTCACGATACCCATTCTTAAAAGGACCGCTATAAATTTGCGGTGCGACATACCATCACGGCATTAAAGTTCCATGTTGGAAATTATGGGGAAAATCATTAAGAAGCAGTTATGGTTGAATCCTTCAAGGATTTCATCCATGATGGCTTAATATATCATAGATCTGTAGCATCTATTGTGCTTAATTGTTGTTAGTCTTATGCACGGTGTATTAGCTTTTAACAAGTTTTTCCACCATTACATCCTTCTGTTTCATTTTGCAGTGTGAATTTGAAAGCATCAATCCAAAAAAAAATGTCTAATAAATCTCAGAAACCAAAGCTCTCCATCATAGCGAAAGATGAACGAACAAAGTTGGTGCTAATAGATGATACTACCTGTCTAGGCCTCGACAAGGCTTCATGGGGGGGAATATATAATCTACTCGAAGCCAAGGATCCAACTAAAATTGAATAAGAAGGAGCAACAGCTGGTTCAAATGATAAATTAGAAAATACTCTTAATGATTTAGGCAGCTCCTTTCTCCACAAAATAGCAGCTTGTGCGAAAGTGTTACCATACAATGACCTGGTGAGATGGGTAATAGATAGTATTAACATAACTGACAGAGAGTTCTATACAATCGATGGAAGGATGTTCGGGACATTCAAGGTGAAATATGTTAAGAAGATGTTTCATTTATCGGACCCCTAGAAACATTACAACAAGGCATTTTTGTAGAAATTTCTCATTTCCCACCCCGGTTTTCAGTTTCACGTTATTTCTCCAAAATAGTTAAATGCCCTTTCCCATATCCATACATTCAACAACTGGAAAGTAAATTTTGCTGAAAACACAAATTCTGGAAATATTACAGAATGCTGGAAAATGCAGAAATAAATATCAGCACATATAAACAACCATTCAACACATTTAAACACAGTGATTTTTGGTCAAGGTGACCCTGGAAAAACCCCCCTACAACTCTTGGGGAAAACTAGTTTGAAAGCTCCTTCTTATTTCTGGAAAATGCTTTTTACAGTGAGAGAAATATTCAGCAAAAAATCAATAAGCAAACTTTTACACCTTATCTCGTTTTCCGTGCCTCATAGCCAACTGGAAAAACTTGCAAACAGCGAAACAGAACAACAATAAATTTTATACAGCCTCCTCGATTTTTGTGTCCAAATTTTAGCCTTAAATGCTATTGTACAGATTGCCTAGAAAAGCATGCAAGCTGCCATAAATGCTTCTATACGGTTTTCCTTGATTTCTGTGCAGAAAAACAGCAATACAGCTATATGGATTTACTTAGAAATGCATGCCAAGGTACAACCACTTGTTGTACAGATTTCTGCTCCTCGATTTCTATGCACTTGATGTATGGCCTCTCTAGAAAATCGTGCCCAATATCTGCCTTTCACTGTGTGCTAACTCAGCTGCACGGACTTGCTGAAATGCTGCCTTGGAATGTGTGCCAAGCTGCTACCGCCTTCTACTCCCTGTCCAGAAATCTCCCTTACTCTCTTGCTCTCCTTCTCTCAATCTACTCATGAAAGAATGAATGACCTTTTCCTCCTTTCCCTCCTTTATTCTAACCCTAAGTGACTTTTGGGGAATCCCTAAATCCAATGGCTGAAAGAGATTGAGATCTAGTGCTGAGATTAAATGCTCATTTAAATCTTACTTTCTATTTTTTAATTCACCCCACTTTAATAAATACCCACTTAGTCATTTATGTCCAAAGTCACTTTTCCTTTCTAATTTTACATTGACATTATTAAAGTCACTTTAAAATTAGACTTTAGTAACCTTATCACTTAAAGTCACTTTTAAATTATATTTGACTTTATAAAAATTATAAAGTCATTTTAGGAGAAAAATTAAATTCTTTTGGACACTTTTCCCTAGGCCAAAGATCAAAGCCTTAGGGAACCACCTGTCCTCTGGTACCAATTTCAAACACTCCCTCCTTACCGAGGAAGGTGTTCCTCACCACACCCATCTTGTCTCTAAAGTAGACATGCTTGCCCCGTGGTAAGGCTTTGGTATGAATATCTGCAACCTGCTCATCAGTGGGAATATACTCAAGCTTCACAGCTCCCTTCTGAACATAGTCTCTGATGAAATGATATTTGATCTCGATATGCTTTGACTTGTCATGAAATACTGGATTCTCCGTGAGTTTAATGCAACTTTGATTATTACAGTAAATCACTGAAGGTCCCAACGGCTAACCAAATAAGCCAAACAACATCTTGCGAAGCTAGATGGCCTCACAACTAGCTAGGCTGGCTGCCATATACTCTGCTTCCGATGAACTCAATGCTATTGACTGCTGCTTTCGGCTGAACCATGACACTACTGCTGAACCCAACCCAAAACAACACCCTGAAGTGCTCTTCCTATCATAAGCACAACCTGCCCAATCAGAATCAGTATAACCTGTCAATCTCACTCCATCCCCCTGCCTGTAGTCCAGACTATAATCCACTGTCCCCTACAAGTACCACAAAATGTGTTTTGTAGCCACCCAGTGAACCTTCCTAGGCTCACACATAAACTGACTCATCGTGTTGACTGCAAAACAAATATCTAGTCTAGTGTTGACCAAATACATCAAGGAACCAATCAGCTGCCTGTACAATGTGGGATCCACCTACTCAGAATCAGAAGCATGAAGCTTCTTCCAGTTGGTGATCATCGGTGTCGACATGGGTTTAAAATCCTCCATGTGGAATCTCCCAAGGATGTCCACAATATGCTTCCCTTGCCCCAGGAAGAAATGCCCCTCCTCCTACCACACCTCCAAACCCAAAAAGTAATGCATCAAGCTGATGTCCTTCATCTCAAAATCTGCCGCAAGATCTCTCTTGCAGTGCTCTATGAGTCTCTTTGCACCTGTAATGACCAAGTCATCCACATACAACACCAGAATGAGAGGCTCCTCACCTATCACAGTATAGTAAAGGTTCGGATCTGCCTCACTCTTTGTGAAACCCATCCCCTGCAAGTATGTATCTATCCTAGAGTACCAAGCTCTAGAAGCTTGCTTCAGGCCATAAAGAGCCTTCTTTAGTCTGAACACATGGGACTCCTTCCCATGCACCTCAAAGCCCTGTGGCTGCTCAATGTACACCTCCTCCTGTATGAAGCCATTGAGAAATGCAGTCTTCACATCCATCTGGTGGATCTTCCAACCCATCTCTGTTGCTATCAATATAATGGAGTGGATCAAAGTATATCGAGCCACGGGAGTGAAGGTCTCCTCCTAATCAACTCCCTCTACCTGGGAGAACCCTCTAGCCACAAACCTCACTTTGAATTTCTCAATGCTACCATCTGCAACATGCTTTACCTTGTAAAGCCATCTAGAAATAACCACGGATTTGCCCTTAGGCCTCGGCACCACCTCCCAAACATCATTCTTCATGATAGAAGAATACTCCTCCCACATGGCCTCTCTCTAGACCTGCTGGCTAGCTGCCTCCTCATAGCTAGAAGGCTCAGAGTCAAGGATGCTGGTAGCCATTTCCATTTAGCTACAAAACCTCTTAGGTGGTCTACTCTCTCTGACCTGCCTCTTAGGCTCAGCAACAGATGTGGCATCTCTCAAGGTGTCTTGAAGCCACTTGGGATTCCTCTTCCCTGAGCATACTTCTCCCTTTGGAGAATGAAACTCCTCTTCCTCATCATCATCAGGAGCCTACACTCTTGACTGTCTGTCTGCTGTCATCCTGCCTACACCTGAACCTATAGAAGTTGAGGTACTGTGTGAACTATCCCTCAGTGGACTCCCTAGTGAACTGCTTTGTGGACTGGTCTGCATGCTGCCCAGAGTACCACCCCTCTGGCTCGACGAGCCATTGCTCACTGACGGACCTGACATCATCATAGATGTACCTCCAAATCCTCCTGATCCCTACCCACTGGATCCTTGCGGCTGACTCAACTATTACTGAGGGTCTGGCTGATCCAGATACTCTAACTCCCATGACCTCGTAAAGGCCCTGTCGTCATCGAACTTCACATCCTGCCTGACAACAAATTTCCTATGTGCAGTGTTGGGTTGTGTTATATTCTTTCCACATAGTTAACAGGGGGTTTGAGGGGTACCCGTAACCCCACTTTATGGGGTCTGGGGCAGCGCCCCAGAAAATTTTGGTTTTGGACTCTATGTTAGGTTGGGCGGACCCACCTATGGTTTTGTGCATGATTTTCGCACATGTTTTTTGGACGCGATGGTTTTCGGTCCATGGTTTGTGACGTGATGGTTTTTGGTCCATGTTATTGGATGATTCGACATGTATAAATATGTATTGTAACATTGAAAGGAACATGTATTGTAAGATTGAAAGGAACATAATGAAAAATCAAGTAGGTAGTCCCGGTTTTGGGATCTAGTGGGAAATCTCTGTGTATATGTGTTTTATGTGTTATGCTCTTACATTTTTATTTTTCATGTGATTTAGAATTCGTATGCAAGTAATTTCTGTACGGGGTTAAAACCTACATTTGGTATTAGAGCTATTTTGGCTTCAAGGGGACGCCTTTGTTGCTGAGGGGTTTCTCTCGGGCCTGTGGTAGAACCTGTTCAGTGGGAGATCTGCGAGATCGATTCTGGTGGTGAAAGAAGAATGCGAGCAATGGAAAGATAGAGATTGAGAAGTTCAATGGTCAGAGTTTTGAGTTGTGGAAACTCAAGATGGAGGATCTGTTGGTGGATAAAAATCAGTGGATCGCGGTAGATCTGGGTACTAAACCAACGGGAGTGACCGATGAAGAATGGAAGAAGTTGGATCGAAAGGCAAAGAGCACAATACGATTGTGTGTCTCAGATTCAGTACTGCTAAATGTATCAGGGGAAGCTACGACAAAGGCTCTGTGGGACAAGTTAGGGAATTTGTACCAATCTAAGTCTCTGGTGAATAAACTATTCATGCAGAGAAAGCTATATAACCTGAGGATGAAAGATGGAGACTCGGTGACAGAGCATCTGAATGTGTTTAATATTGTGGTAAGTCAGTTATCATCTGTTGATATTAAAATTTCAGATGAAGACAAGTGCATCAGTCTGTTGTGTTCTCTACCAGATTTGTGGGATAGTCTTGTTATTGCAATAGGTAGTAATGCAACTGCTTTGCAGTTTGATGAAATAGTCTCAGCCTTGCTGACGGAGGAGATGAGAGGGAAAAATATGGACAACCAGAATGGTGATGCCTTGTCTGTACGAGGACGGTCCCAGAACAAAAACAAAAATAAGTCATCGAGTGGGAGATCTAATCTAGAGGGAGATCTAAATCTCCAGGAAAACCTATAAAGGTGGTGTGTTGGAAATGCGGAAAGGAAGGGCACTTCAAAAGGGATTGTAAATCTAAAGCTCCTGATAAAGGAAAGGGATCTGATGATGCTCCTTCTGTAGAGGCGAAAACGACCTCAGATGAAGGTGGGGATGTGTACTTGGCTTCTTCAAGTACACATGTAGATCATGAGGCATGGTTGATTGACTCAGGTGCATCCTTTCACTTCACTCCCCATAGAGAGTGGTTCTGCGGGTATGAGAAATACGATGGTGGTGATGTCTTCTTAGGAGATGATAGGAAGGCTAGAATCATTGGTTGCGGAAAAGTAAAGTTGAAGTTGCAAGGTGGAAGGGTTAGAACCCTTCCGGGTGTTCTGCATATTCCTGCATTGGCCAGAATCTGATTTCTGTAAGCAAGTTGGATGATGCAGGTGTAAAGACAGTGTTCGAGAAGGATACCTGCAAGATGGTTCGAGGAGCACTGGTATTGATGCGGGGAGTTCGAATTGGAACTCTGTACAAGCTGCAAGGTAGCACTGTTGTTGATGGGAGCAATAGTTCTATGGTTCCTGAAAATGGAGCAGAAAATTTAGTGGTCTCTAGAGAGAAGACCATGCTGTGGCATCAAAAGGCTTGGACATATTGGAGAGAAGGGCCTTCGAATACTTCATGGTAAAGGTATGGTAGAAGGTATGAGTAATAGCTCTCTGGATTTTGATTTCTGGGAAAATTGTGTATATGGGAAGCAGAATCGGGTGAGTTTCCCCTCTGGTGGTAAGAGGACGAAACAAATATTAGAGCTTATGCACAGTGATGTGTTTGGACCTGTGAAAGTTCCATCACTGGGTAAGTCTGTGTACTATGTATCATTTATAGATGACTTCTCAAGGAATACATGGATATATTTCCTTATGAAGAAATCTAAAGTATTTGATAGGTTTAAATAATTCAAGGCTCTGGTGGAAAATTAGACAGAGAAGAAGATAAAGGTGTTGAGGACAGATAATGGTGGAGAATTTTGCAGCAAGGAATTTGAAGAATTCTGTAAGAAGTGTGGTATAGCACAGTAGAAGACTACTCCATATACATCTCAACAAAATGGAGTGGCAGAAAGAATGAACAAGACATTGATAGAAATGGCAAGAAGCATGCTCAGTGGTGCCGGGTTAGGACAGGAATTCTGGGCAAAGGCGGTGGATACTGCATGTTACCTGGTCAATAGGTTACCGTCATCAGCGTTGGAGGATAAGACTCCATAAGAAGTATGGACTGGTAAGAAACCCTCTCTTTCACATCTAAGGGTATTTGGATGTGATGCATATGTACATGTTCCAAAGGAGAAACAAACCAAGTTGGATATTAACTCTGAAAAGTGCATCTTTATTGGGTATAAGGATGGTTTAAAGGGTTATAAGTTTTGGAACCCAGTCACACGAAAGGTTGTGTACAACCGAGATGTGGTGTTCAGAGAGGTGAAAGATGTTATTAAACATGAATTCCAACCAAAGGAACCTGTGAAGATAGA